>VMDR010003919.1:0-66004 GCA_007922815.1 Macrotus californicus | reverse complement strand
CCTCAGTTTTAGCCCAGTGAAACGGACTTGGGACTTCTGACCTCCAGAGCTGTAAGAGAATAAACTTGTCTTGGTTTAAGCCACCAAATATGTGGTAATTTATTACAGCAGCCATAGGAAGTGCATACAGTAGGGAACAAATAACAACTAGAACACAAGGTGCAAGAGGTAGTCTTGCTCTCATTGAACAGGAAGCCTGATGGCTCAGGTCAGCACACCCACACTTCAGTGTGGGCAAGAATTGTTTCAGATGCTGCTTTAAAATGGGGTGATTCCCAACCCCCATTCCACCTCACCCTTACATCCCCACCCCCGCCAACCTGATTCAGTCGAGTCGGGGTGGGGGATCCTGGGCAACTGCATCCAGGTCTAATGAACATTAGACCAGACAACTTTTACTTTCTATAATTACAATTCTGTACAATGACTACTACTTTTTCTTAAGTAGGTCAACTTGCTCTATGCCTAGCATCTAGCAGGTACTCAGCAAGTGAATTTACTTATCTATTTGACAGCTCCATAAACTCAAACCTCTCCAGCGTGTGCTCTATGGCCTCTATGTTTGCTGAGTGGGTTCTACATCCTGTGGTCCTTGCTGTAATCCTACCCTTAATCTAATTTAACTAAAAGCTATTGGTGTGGGAGCCAGTCTTGGCCAAGCATGTCGGTCATTCTACTTTATAAATCCCATAGCTTCGTTTACTGTTTTTGGATTTTGGAAACACCAACAGCAGACAGGCTTTCCAAATAATGAAGGAGAAGCCAGGCAAAACAACAGTCAAAACGTTCACACACACACACGCACACAGACATAGTGCCGTTTGGTGTTTGTTTCTGTATTCTATCCATGCAGTCCAGAGCTCATCTAGATAAAATGTTCGCATTTGGCAACCCCCATGCACAGCCATGCACCTCCCTCTTTGGCATCCCCCTGTCCACCAGATGCCACCTCTCTTTGCCCAACCGAAACTCCACCTTGGTAAGCGGGGTCTCCCAGAACACCATGCCAGAGCCAGTCGCCCCCTTGGGGCATGACGGGGTCAGCTTTCACTGCAGGTGATGAGTATGGAGCAACCTGAGGAGCCTCCCTTGTTAGTGATGAGTTTAGCACACTTGCCTTTCAGACTGCTGTAAGGAGTGTGTCAGCGATGTGAAATCAGCAGCGCTTGAGACCCTCTCTGGTTGCTTCCGTGGGATGATAGCTAAGAGAAGCCTGCAAATGTCTAGGCACCAGAGCAAGAGTCACTTAACTTGGTTAATGAAGCTGGTAGTTTGCATAGTTTGCCACTCCTCCAGTGAAAACCCAAGTCCTATCAGGTAACAAAAGAAAAGAAAAAAAGCGAGAGTGGAGACAGAGGCCATTGTAAGGCCAGAACAACCAAACAGTTCCTTTTGTATACAGGCTCATTTATGTTTCCATGAGAACCTGACAGGCTACTCCAGCAGTTTCAGCAGTGCATTGCACTACCCACATTTATCAAATATTTAAACATCCCATTTTGATTGAGCCGTGTCTTTTGAATACATAAGTGGAAGAAGAAGGATGACTTTTATTTTTCATGGCAAGCATACAATGGCGACTCTTTGCTCATCATCTGTTCCCATCAGTACAATAAAGCCACATTTGTATTTTCATATTTGCTAGAAAAAATAAATAAATCATTCTCTATCTTCCATAAATACATATTATCTAAGTCCAGATCAATTGATTGATCCATCACAACATTGATTGATCAGCATAGCGTCTGTCTGTCCATTTATGTGTCTGAGAGAGAAGCAGATGACCTGTAACTAGTTCCGTAATGGAACCACACTTTTCCTCCAATAGCAAAGCAGTGAAAGTGATAGGAAGGTTCTATTTCTTGAAGGCAAGTAAATATTTATTATTTCATTGTACCAGCGCTAACAGATGAGTTTAGGGGCCAAGCATCTCCTGTCTGAAATGAGAACCGCTGGTCAGAAGTCCCCTCTGAAGGTGGCACACGTGATACAGTCAGTAAAGCTCCGCTGCGAAAGGCTGCGGCTCCAGAAAACTGAAGCAAAGCCCAAACCACCTCACTCATCATGATGGACAGTAATCAGCGAACTAATAAAACGATTGGAGCTGAAATCGCATTTGCATTCACAGCAGCCATGGAACGACGAATAAGCCATCGAGATGCAACGCATACTCATTTTCCCTCCCTACTACGCTCGCAAACCTCACTTCCTCGCCGTCTGTGTGTGTGAGTCAACACAATGCGATGCACTGAAAGGCAGTGGCACATCATGTCTGACGAGGTGGATGTCTTTGCTCTTGTGCTTTCCACTCACTGGGGACATGCAGACGGTTTGTGAGGGTCTTTCTCTAAGATGGCAGATTCATAGCTCCAAGTCCAGAGGTTAGGAATTCATTCTCACGGTATCCAAAGCATCTCTTAAAGATGTAATATGTATTCTCGTATCTCCTAGCTGACTGGGGTGTGCTGCTTGTTACAGAGGTAACTGGGGTTTTATGACGCAGAGTTTGGGTCAAGAATGAAAAGTTTGGAAGATTTACATTTTTCTCCGGCATTGACCTTTTGGCTTTATTCCTTAATTAAGCAAAGACATGGCAGCAGAAGGGAGTATTATGGGCCTGCTGTCTCCCCAGGGCGTTATGAGATACCAGATACAGTTAAGCTATCTCAAGACAACCATGTTCTGTGGAGTTACTTTATTGCTATTATAAAAAATCTTTATTATGGGAAAAAATATGTATTTTTATGCCAGAAGAAGATGAAGATGACAGGCTGTTGAATGGTAGTTTCAGCTGAGCCTTGTGCCCACAGAGACTGTAAAACACTAAGACTGGGGGGCCTCCTGATGGAACCTTAAGAAACCTAAAGGGGTTTATTAATCTTTGTGAGATTCATAGTTGGAACAGGTTACCATTAACTGGCACTTTCCAGTTATCAAGATATTTTATGAAACTGAAAAAAAGTCTTATTACACTTGCTAACAGGGCCAACTTTGGGGGTGTGGCTAATGTATAACCTCTGTCCAGATCATCTGCCGTCGGAACCTTGAGATTCTGGGTCCACAAAGATGCCTGCGGCTTTTGTCCTGTGCTGCTCACACTGATACTTCTGCAGAAGCTCCCGTGTGAGTTTGCTTTCCTTTCCTAAGGAAAAGAAAACCATGAATTGAAGGGCTGCTCTTTGCTTCCTATTGAAAACCTGGCATAGCCTGGCCAGGTAGCTCAGCTGGTCAGAGAAACATCCAGATACAGCAAGGTTGTGGGTTCAATCCCCAGTCAGGGCACATACATGAATCAATCAATGAATGCATAATTAAGTGGAACAACAAATTGATGTTTCTCTCTCTCTCCAAAAAGTCAATAAGTAAAAATGAAAAAAAAGAAAATCTGGCACTTTTCGACCTGAGTGTTATTATTTTTAATGCAAACAAACTGCCCTCTCCTCTCTGAAAAAAGTCACCGTCCCTTAAGCTACTCACACCTACTTCCATCATTGTTCACCAGAATAAGATTCCTTTCTTCAACCTTTCATCATGGGGTGTCTTTGCTACCAGGAAAAGTTTATGTAATTGTGGACATTATTTTTGTTTTTTATTTATATTTCATTCCCACTGAATTCCAGGGTAATGTAAGGTGGCTCTTGCATTTTTCTCCTGGCTTTTCCTGATGGATTCTCTAAGAGCTGACCTCCTGGAGTTTACCTGTCTCTTGTATATCTGTGGCTCAGGAACATAAAAGAGAATTATTTTCCCTCCACTCATGGGAGGGAGAGATGAGTTAGAATCCCTCACCCATGCTTTCCATTCTGGAGAAATGTGTCACTGCTATAAAACCAGCCAGCAGAAGCAGGGACTCATTAGCATTTCTTGGCTGGCAAAAGAGTGTTGGTCTCACCTGGTATGTTTCAGGTCAGAGGAAGTGAAGGCCCTGTGTTCAAAAGGAGAGGTTCACAGAACAGGTTCTCTAGAAAATAGGGCCATTGGTTGTTCCTTCATTTGTCAAGCACCAACTTTAGACCCAGCCCTACAATTGATGAGTTATGGAGCAGCAGCCTTCAGCTATCTGGGCTAACCGTTATGCCTCCTTCATGAGAAATAAATTCCATCAAGAAGCAGAAACTGGAACGACAACAATAAAAATAAAATAAAAAACCGCCCACAAACAAATGGTGTTTCTATGGAAAAAAAGACCAAGGCTAGTGTGTCTTTTTTTTTTAATCCTCGCCAGAGGATATGTTTATTGATTTTGGAGACAGAGGAAGGGAAAGGGAGAGAGAGGAACATCGATGTGAGAGAGAGAGAGACATCAATTGGTTGTGGTTCCCAAGGGCCCTGACTGGGGACCAAAATCTCGATCCAGGTATGTGCCCTGCCCAGGAGTGGAACCTACAAACTTTTGGTTTAGGGATGACACTCCAAGTAACTGAGCTACCTGACCAGGGCTAATTTGGGGGCTTTTTGTTGTTGTTTGTTTGTGTTTTAATAGTTATTTTATCACACTGCTCAACAGATCTCACATGAGGAAGTCGGCGGCTCTGCTTTCACTGCATTTGGGCCATCTAAGAATCAGGAGCTCCAAGTGGCCTCCAATCCACCCTCCCTCCTGGCCGCCCTTCAGGAGCTCTGCAGGTCCAATCCCACAACACACGAACGTGCACTCAGATCTCTCAGCCTTGCGTTCCGGCTCACTTTCTAGTTATTTTTCAGTACAACAGAACTGAATTCCAGGCATTTGCAATGGTCCCTTGGGTCACAATGGGATTTCACTCGTTGGTCCAACAAGTTATCTGTGCAGAGCCTATTTGGGTATTGCTCAGTGACTGGGTATTGCTCAGTGACTCAGTGATTTGGGTATTGCTCAGCCACTACAGGACACGGAGTCCTTGCTTCTGTCAGGAAGGTCGTGGTGTTGGGGAGATGGAGCATGCTCCTTTCTCCCCTCTGACCCAACAAAATAAAAAGCTGAGGATATCATTTGGCATCATGTTTGGGAACTAGGAAGAGATGGAGCTAGAGGAGACTTGGGTGCAGAGGCAAGGAACAGAGTCATAAATTAGGGAAACCCTTGTGGCTAATTTTCTGCTCCACAGCCTTAGAAATTCACCTTCCTTAGAGCAGAATACGTTTGCGGGGTTCCACTTTCCTAGTGAGAATGTCACTTTCATTTTCTACTTCATTATATTCTTATTTTGGACAGAGTCTGTTTCGTGGTGTAGGTTTGCCGGCCCCATCCTTAGGAAAGATGCTCAAATTATGTGTATCACAGTCAGGCGGTTCAGTATGTACACTGCGTTTCCTCCCAGACTCCAAGTGGCATCCAGTTGGTCCTCTGAGCCTCTCCAAATGTGCAGATCTTTCCTTCTGTTGTGAAAGCAGAGTAATCTCAGGAGACTGACATCACTGAATGTCCCCAAAGCATAGCTGTCAAGTACGTAGATTCAAAGTTTCACCATTTCATTTTATCAATTTTCGGAGCTTATTGAGTTACTTGTGTGTTTCTTCTCTCCCACAATGCTGCCAGCTCTTCCTGTGGTGCTCTTTTATTTGGAAGACCCCAAGGCAGGCCACCGAGGAGTCAGGGAAAAAGCCTTCCTCTAACGAACCAGTGTGAGCAATGTCGGAAAAATGTGATACGAAGCTGACAGGAAAGCAAGTTCTAGTTTTCCTGCTTCTAAAGGATTATATCAAACAGAGTTAAAATAATGGAAAGTATCTGGTCTCTCTGCATGTGGTAGAAAGGTGACCGGCACCAATGAGACAGTGGCATATGGGGCTGGGCATATTGTAAGACACTAGAAGTGTTATATACATCGCAGCGTTAGGGTACTATGGCCTGCAGGAGCAAAATGGACCAAAGCAACTTATTAATTGGCATTGTGACTTCAAGTTTGAATGGAGACAGCCAAGAAGCCACAAGGCCAACATATACCCAAATTATTCTTTCTTGTTATCACCAGCATTTCCTGATTTTTTAAAAATTTTAATGCTACTGAGAACATCTTGAAAGTAGAATCTGAGCAAGGTAAGTAATGATTAGCATCTGCAAAGGAATCTTCTGAGTCATTGAAGACATACCCAAAGACAGAATTGGATCATCATTAGGAAAAAATATATGATGCACATCACACATACAGACGTGCTCCATTAAATTTACTTCCCAATTTTTTGCCTGATTAATGGAAATTCCAAAGAATTTTGTTTAGAAGAGATCGGGCACGTGCAGGGTGGTATGGCGTAGACTCAGAGAACTTTGTTTAGATCAAATTGTTGACTTGGGCTCCCCAGCTGAATCCCACTGTGGGTGATGCCATGTCACCTCATTGATATGCCTGTGGCTCAGCAGCTTCGGTGGGAAAGAAATTCGAATTCCTTGCTGGAAAACGGTTTGTTACTGAAAGATTCCTGAGTCTTCCAAACTTACCTGGCCACGAGGAGCTTTAGAAAAGAAGCATTCTCCTTTCTACCAGCAATTGGTTCCTCTTGTAGTTAGCAAGTGCCAAAGGTTTTGTGTTTGTTTTCTTTTTTTAAAGGTTTCTGCCTGAGAGTTCAGAACTTAGAATGTACCCATTTTACATGAAAACTATGTCTCCATTACAGCATGTCTAGGTGACAGGATTCTAACTGGCTTCTGACTGAGAACATTAGTTCGCCAACCACTATTTTCTCTTGTTGTTCTTTAGCTTGTTACACACACACACACACACACACACACACACACACACACAAATATGGGCATGTAGTGAAACTGCTAAAATTGATGAAGAGTTGTAAATAGCAAAGGCATGTTTGTGTGTTTAACTCTTGAATCCAATATTTAAAATAATAAGAGTAATGATCACTAACAGCATCCATGTCCCTGATTTTTAGTGTCATTAAAATTCCGAGGCGATGTTTACCATTCATTTTCCCTTCAGAAACTGGGTTACTTCTTCTGTCTGAGAACCTGGGGTGGGGCAGGGTGGGAGAGGGGAGTCAGAAACACAACGTTTGAGGTAACATGGCAATGCATTTTAAGAAGAGCTAGCCCTAAGAAGTGGGGCGGGGGGCGGGGGGAAATATATCATTGGACTTTGCAGAGGCAAACATGCCCCAGCAGGTTGGAGACTGAGACGTGGGGTCCCGCTGGCTGCCGCGGCCCCCTCCTGCCTGCCCCTTGTGCGGGCGTCCGTTGCACGAGTCCAGGCCCAGTGACCAGGGGCTCCCAGGGGAGTCGGGCCCTCGAGCTCCCTCCAGGATGGGACAGGATATGACAGCCTGGTTTGTGCACCAGCATCCTTAATATTTCCTTCCTTTCAGAAGCAAATAGAGCGTTCCCTTATCTGAATGCTAATTTCCTAGTTAAAAACCCTCCCTTGCTGACAAGGGACTGAAAGAGTTTTAAATCACAGATGTAGAGTATCAAATGCAATAATGCTCTTGCAATAGTGCATTGAAGCCTCAATTAATTAACCCTTGGGCTAAGTAGGCAGGTACATGGCGGTGGCCGCAGGCGGTGGATGGATGAGATTTAAATGTGCATCTCATTTCCCCAGCACGGAGCATGCCGTTTGGTTCAGAAAGGAGTCATTTTGCACACTCGCCTCATTTACTCGCCGCTTTAATCCTCCTAATTCCACCTGAGATCGGGAGAGAATTGAAAAGGAAGGCGAGGAGCAGGGGCCGCGGGCTGGGCTTTTGTGCACGCGGTCCCCGGGGCCGCGCCACTCGGGGCCTCCAGCGGGCTCTCGCCTCCGGGCGGGCGTCAGTGGGAAACCTGCGCGGCGAGACCAAGGGGGATGGGCGGTGTTCACATTTTTTAGTGGGTGCGGGTAGTTTTGGAGGAGGGTGTCAGGCTGAGTCCACCTTCCCCAGATTCGGGGTCCCCAGGCCAGCCCGCAGTCTGCGCCCCGCGCACCAGGGCGCTGGGTGCTGGGGATGGCTAGGGTTGCGGGGAAAGGGCGAGGCCGCAGCGCTCCGACACCCCGTGGGCCTGAAGGCGGAGTGGGAGCTTGGATCCCGCCGCATTTACAAGTCCAGCCGCCTGGGTTCAAGAACGGCATCCCACCCCTACCCGGGCGTCGTGTCCCGCGCTGATTAGGTGTAACTCTCCAGCTCATTTCTCTCCACGCGATTTACCATCTGTGAACTCGTCTTTAACCTAATAAAAATCATCTAGCTTTTGACTAACAAGAAAAGGAAACAGTGCTCATTGTGGGGTTTGGGGAAAATGGCTTCACTAATGTGCAGGATGAGAACGGAGTGATTTATAGGCGGTTTTAACTGTAGGCTATGATTAGGGGGCTGGTAGTAAGTGCATTAGATGTCTAAGTGTGGCAATAGAGTAAATAGGCGTTTTATTTATCGCAGTGCCAGGGGCCTCTTAGCGGAAGAGCGCTTCTCCAAATTGAAATATAGCAGAGTTTACACTCCTGATTAGGGTTTCAAGCGCAGAGCCCAAGGCTATCAGCTAAGCAGAAACAACGCTCGCTGACACCTAATTGTCACTGGATTAATGTGCAAACAGGGACAGCGAACAGCAACAACAAATAACCCAGTGTCAGGAGCCGTTGGTGGCAGTGTCCACTCTCAGTGACTTGGGGCCAAATTGGAGTTTATATGTCAAAATGGGCTCGGATCAATGTGCCCGGCTCCTCCTGCGAAGGGCAGTTGTTGATCTATGTGTGTGGGCATATAATTTGCTGGGGAGTGGAGGGGAGCAGGCAGACGGAGGAGGTGAAATGCCTTTCCATTAATTTTTTTTCTGCTTTATGCTCCCGAATTCACAGCTATTAAGAAAAATTTATGTGGATCAGGTCTTTCCAGGATCTTGTGACTTTCGCCTATGTCTCCATATAAAATTTAATAGCCCTGTTTGTGAATCAAATCATTCCCACAACAACAGATTCAATCTGGGTTGCCACCTGTCTGGCTTTGCATAGGAGCAACTGAACTGGGCAGCTGGATTCCAGCTTTTCATGGGGGCTCGTGGTTGGCTGGCCGGCTGATGGGTGGCTGAGTCTGCCCTGGGGTTTTCCAGAGCAAGAGCTAGATGTGTCTGAAGGGGGAAAGGACAGCCTTTCATATTCCCTGACCTCCCCCTACCCACCTTTGCTTTAAATGACCAAATGGGTGGCAGTCCTATTTTTAAAAACACAAAAGATCATAATAGTCCAAAGCAAATGGTGAAATAGGTTACCATCCAAGAAGTTCTTAGGCTCACTCATTTTTCTTGTACAATTAGCCATCTAGGGAGGGGAAAGTCACAAATACATGAATTATGTTTCTAAATGTATTTCTAAAGTTCTTAGGTTTTATCGAGCATGAAAGTTGGTCTTTCTCTGCGCTAAGGACTGAAGCAGCTGTAGAACTAGCTGGTAGCTCAGTGATGCACAGTCTTACGATTTAAACTTGACATTTGCAATTTTTTGCAGTAAAATATTACTTTCTTTATTTCAAGACTTTAGTTGAAAACCTCGTAATTCCTTTTAAGCTCCATTTGATTGTCAATTGCACAACTCTCTGTAAAGCGCAGGGCTTGTGATTTTCATACACACATGATTTATGCTTTTTGTGTCAGAACAGAATGTACTTCGGTACAGCTCCCACTCATTTCTCCTGCGTCATGAGAGCCTCCCTCTGAGAGGCTGGGGTGGTTATAGTGAAGCCGTGAAAGGGTTGTGGCCTGGCTGTAGATTTCCTTGAATTGGCTGAAATTGCCTTTTTTGCTGCCATAGCCAGGCTTCTATGCTGTTCCATTTAGTGTATTTTCAGAAAATGGTAATCTGGCTATCTGCATATTTGGATAATAGAATGAAATAAATTTTCACTCCTGAAGATTTCAATAGCTGGCCACAGAAAGCCCATTCATGGTCAAGTAGAGGGACAAGGATGACAGAACATGTTCTGAAAGTTGCAAACACCGAAATTTCTTTTCATCCATTTGCTCTCAGAAAATCACGAAGCCGTGTCTGCAATGGGAAGTCCAAGCTCCATTTAACTAGTAAGGTGCTGGATGAATGCCGTGTATTTTTAATCCAGCTGTAGAACCCTAAGGTCATCCAAGCTGCCGACTAGAGCATAACGTCTAAGTACTTAACAGTACTTAACCAAAACATCACAAGTAGATATAAAGTTTTCTGAAAAAGATTTACAATATATGTTGCTGTGATAAAGATTGGAATTCACACAGGAGACATTTTGTTCATCCTAATCATCATACTTTGTGGATCTTACTTTGTAGACACCTAAAACTGGGAGGAAACTTAGAGACCATCAAATCCTCTTTGTAGCCCTTTTTGCGGATGGGAAAACTGAGCCCAGAAAGGTAAAATGTCTCAATCTCTCAATCGATATCTCTCTCTCAGTCCCCCCCTTGTCTCACTCAAGCACACACACAACTAAATCTTCCGATAGCCCTCATATACATGAGTATTCCAGTCAAGCTATAACATTGTAAGCATATGAGAAAAATTTTGAATGTTTTTGTTATGCCTTGTCAATATTAATTATTTGGGCATTAAAATTTTTCTGGTCCATAAAAACTGACTTTTTAAATTATGGATATAAGAAATAATTGAAAATTGGGTTATTCTTTACTCACTTATCTGGAAATTGTGAGACAGAATTAAACTTTTAAAGAAGCTTTCAATATTTGAAAGAGTTGCCATGTTTCAGTTATTTGAGGTTGGGGTTGTATTATGTCTCTTCCGGTTTTCTGTCCCTGTTCTCACTCACTCTTTCTGCTTCTTGCCTTCTCTTTCAGGCTCTACAGGGAGGAAACTAGGACTCAAAGAAGTTGATTCTGTCATTGTTTGAGAAGATCTTTCATGGAGGAAGCAGGACAGAACCCCACATAGAGTGGAGTTTGATCATCATAGGTACCCATGGCTCTCCCTGATTCTCAGTATGATGAGCCATCAGGGGAGACTTGGTTATTGGAGAGGGGGGAGTATTGGTTAGATGTGTAAGTAATTCCGCTGAAGAGCTACAGACCTATTTGTGTATGAATCCCTCTTGGAGTTTCTGTGATGACCTTTGGGGTACAAACTTCAGATGTGTCCGAGTTAGTGAGTTCCTGCCACATTGGTGTGGATAGGTTTTTAGAGAGTTGAATAAACCAAAATGAAATTATGTCAACCAAGAAAAAAGAGGCCCCCCCAGAATTTTGAGTATGGCTATTTAAATCAAGGTCTAATCTGAAATTCCTTGCAGCATGGGCAGGCTCTGGGTGTTACGTAGTGGCTCTGGGAAGTATATCCACTTCAAGGGAACTGCCGAAATCTAAGGTGGGGACTACCCATGGGGCTGTAAGCCTGGAGTCTGAAGTAGGACGTCTGCTGACCTGCTCCACACACCTCCCATCCCCCCCCACCTCGAGTTCTGGAGAATTTTAAAAGCAGAAAACCAGTCATCATCAAAATAACTGGCACTAGGTATATAACTGGGCAGTTTTACATAATAAACTGATTAAACTCGATTCTAATTTCATAGAAACTATTATACAGAGCTCTGTGAAAGGCAGGAAGAGGGGGCAGCTATTCAGGAATTAAATCCATGAAAGGAATATCATTTGTTCTGGGTGAAAAATTCTGGAAGCATTTTTGATAGTAAGCAAATATTTGGAAGAGAAGGATCAGGTACTGAAGGGAAAAGAAAACCTGCTGTGCGACCAGTGGGCGGCACGGGTTACGACTGGTCTGGGCCTAGTGGGGCGACCTTGGCCAAGTCTCTGCCAAACCACCAGGTCTTGTAGTTTCCTAATCTGTGAGCAGGGGACCAGGCACACCATTCATTCCTCCAGGTGAGGTCTGTGAGCCTTCAAAGTCAGCATCCAACAACAACTCCAGGGGTTCTCATGCCCTCCGGGATTTAAAATTCTTGCACCTACAGATTTTCTTGTAAATGTGCGGTTTTTCATCACTTGCGCTTTAGCAATTTGAGCTCTAATACTGCAGTCTGAGGAAAAAACTTGAAGAGGCACTGATGACATTAAACCAGTCCTTCAGACCACAGGAGTACTTCATTAGGCGAAGTCTTCCAGGGCCTTCCTCTTGAATGCACCAGCTCATGCACCTTCAGTGGCTGTCACCGTTTGCTTTGAAGGCTCTCTCTCCACTGCAATACTTTTCTGTCACTAACAAAAAAATAGTTTGGACTAAAAATACTGTAAAATATCCTCTTCCTAATTTTCTCACTTACTTAAATTACTGTCTTTAATTGTCCTATGCTTAAGAAATATGATGAGTTTGTGTATATAGGTAGTTACATGATTTTCTTTTGCCGTTTTCACCTTCTGAAATAAAATGAAAAGCCCAAATATCCCAAATTGATATTTTTTCAGGATTGTGCAAGGAGCCCAGTTCTTTAACATGATAAAATATGCATCTATATATTGTCCTTCTACTTAAACAGTTAAAGGCAGACAATGTATATGTTTCAAATATACATGCTACTTTTTGGCAAGCAATTTTTAGAAATCACTTTTTTTTCACCCTAGTATTGGAGGGCTGATTCTATTATCCTGTTATAACTAGATGTTAACAGCCAGTAGCCATTTCTGGCAGGGCCCTACAGGTTTTCTCAGACTCAGTGCGTATCCATTTGAGTTCTTAACGTGGTTAAACGGAAAGCAAAGTACGTGGGAAGCAGGAAGCAGCTCTTTCCACCATGTCTGATATTGCTCGTGGTAGAACAATATATTGTGTGCTTTCTGTATTCTCTTCGTGAGGTGGAATTTTTTTGCTCTTACTTGAGGGAAGTTTTTCTAAAAGCACATCTTTTTAATGGTCTTCTTTTTCCGTCTCAGGGAAGGCCTATTGATTGAGTGGACACAGCTGACTGTAGCTGTTCTGAGCTGCCAGCAGCAGTGTTTCCTGTGATTGATTTTATATAGCACCTTTTATACTTGTGAAATCCCCAAGCACTTAGCAAAGCAGTGAGTGAGTCTGATGCTGATAGCGATGGCCCAGGCAAACACGGGCGAAGGCACGAACCCGCGGCAGCTCACATCGCTTCAGATTCTTCAACTCTCCAGAGGGCCCATTGGCCAGGTCACTACCCATCTTTCTGGTCTGCCTAGAATCTCCAGATGGGAAAGGACATTTAGCCATCTCTGAGACATCCCTGGGCCACCACTCTGACCCAACCTGAACCACTCCAGACAGATGAGATAGGCCACTGTGGGTGGCTTCGGATAAGTGAGTCCCTTATGCTATGGGCCTTTATTTCCTCAATGGTTCACTACAGGGTTTGGACTGGGTGGTCCAGTCTAGTCAGAAGTTCTAAGACTCTCTGATTTCATGAATATTTCTTGAGTGGGTGTTCAGTGTGGTGTCAGGCCTCTGGTCCAGAGAGGGAAGATTCTTTGGCTTACTTTACTACCAGATGAGAACAAAAAAGAACAAGAGGACATCTCCGGAAATGCACCGTGAGTTTGACCTCAGAAGGAGAGTGCATCATTTCTCGTTTCTTTAGCTCCGAGCACAGTGCTTAGCACATGATAAGCCCTCAGTAAATGTCTGTTGAGTGAAAACATGAAAATTCAAGGTGTCTTTTCAGTGTCAGAGAAAGGGAGATTTCAATCCAGAATGATGGGTATTCACGGCCCAGCTCTGTCTACCTCAGCAGTGAGCATGCAAAATAAGCCAGCCGCGTCCCCATAGAAACAGGAAAAGTGG
This sequence comes from Macrotus californicus, assembly GCA_007922815.1. Taxonomy (NCBI): domain Eukaryota; kingdom Metazoa; phylum Chordata; class Mammalia; order Chiroptera; family Phyllostomidae; genus Macrotus; species Macrotus californicus. The sequence continues at coordinate 52,352 of VMDR010003919.1, read as the reverse complement.
GACAAAAAATAATACCCTGTGCTTTTTCTACCCTAATTTCAGATGCAAGAGGCCAAAGCCAAAGCTGCTTGCTTTACTTGCAGGTCGGCGGGTGGGGGGCGGAGGAGAACACTGACTGGGTTAGAACAGGCCTTAGGCTCAGAGGGAGAGCCTCCAGTGACATGGATCAGAGGAAGGAGCGCTACGGAGAGCCTAAGGAGAGGACGTCGTCCCCGCTTTGTGCAGGTTTGGGAGTGGCAAGGAGATGGCATTGTAGAAACAGAAAGAAAGCTTTAATACTGTCCTTAGGAGTCCAAGCCATCCTCATTTTTGAAGCAGTGGCGGTCTCCAAGGCGGCTGAGTGGGAAGAGTCGGTAAGGTGTTCCCTGTGACCCCAGCGGCATTTATGCCCTGGTGTCTCTGCTTCATTATACATCTGACCCCCATTTAGCTTGCTCAAGAGATAGGAAACATCTAAGTTAAAGCAGGTGTGCACACTCCTCCTTATCTGTGCTTTCTTTTCTTTATATGCATGGCCATAGCTTTGACATTCATTTTGAAACAAATAACTACCCTTTGCCTTATACAGAGCGTGAGATCTATTATCTTGTTTGCTCTTCAAATGGCTGAGGGTAGCCAGTAGTATTGTTATGCCCATTTTACAGACAAGGAAGCTGAGGCCCAGAGAGAATAAGTGACTTGGCCCATGGTCCCACAACTAGCAAACGGTGGAGCTTGAATTCCAACCCGATTTACTAGATGGCACTCACTGCTCTCTATGCCTTCCTATCGCTCTCTATCTCAAACTGAAGAAAAAAAAATCCTGCTTGAAAAAAGCAACTTTATTGTTGTGACATGTCACTATTTGAAGGATTAAGTTGTGAATGTTTGTAGTTTATTTTTGAGCTAAACCACACAGCTAGCTGGCTGCTTACTCCGCTAAGCTATCAGCTAAAATACACTTCATAGGCCTCTTCTCTTAGGAACAGATAAACACCTATGATTTTCTCCTGTAAGGTTCATGGCTGTCTATTGACACCACTTGAAGGATCTTTTCCCTCAAGACCTCAATAACTTGACCTTGAAGATGAGAAGACCAGACTGGACCAATGTGCTCCCAGTCCCCTTTTAGCACTGAAAGCCTGTGGTTCTGAGCTGATGACAGTCTAGTGACCTCTCACTAAAGAACAGGAGCAGGACTGGGGTGGTGTGACCAGCAACTTAGTTCAGACCCACACTGGCTTAGTAGGAGCTGATGGCGGCAGGCACTGGGCTCGGGGACACAACAAGACATGGTTCCTGCTCTCAAGGACTCTGGGGTCTAGTGAAGCCTCCCAAAGGGGCCAGAAGATTGTACAGTTGTTGCTCATGTGTTTACCTTTCATCAGAGAATTTTAAGATGTGTTGCTTGCATACATAAGAGTAATTTAAAGAATATCTAGCCCTGGCTGGTGTGGCTCAGTGGATTGAGCTCCAACCTGCAAACCAAAGGGTCTCTGGTTCAATTCCCAGTCAGGGCACATGCCTGGGTTGCGGTTCAGGTCCCCAGTAGGGGGCTCACACGAGGCAACCACACATTGCTGTTTCTCTTCCTCTCATTCTTCCTCCCTTCCCCCTCTCTAAAAATAATAAATAAAATCTTAAAAAAATAAAGAATATCTACATCTGATTAATCCTTCGTTATACCCACTGGGAGGAAAAGTTCTATTTAAATAGGTGGACATTGAAGAGACCTGAAATAAAAACAAAACACTTCATATTGTATCCTTAGAGGCTTCAAAGAAAAGCAATTCCAGACAAGCAGGGAATAGACCTCAAAAGTCTAACCCGAGGATGGGCAGGGCCTCTGGTGTTTCTGACCGACACGGATGAGCTGAAGAAGGGCCTGATTAAGAGAGCCAGGGCCTGCCTCGAGGGGGCCCAGGGAGCGTGGATCCCATGGCAGTTTTCTTAGGAAGAAAAGCCTATCAAAGCCACAGGGAGTCCTTGCAGGGCCAAAGAGGGAAAGTTGTTCCCTTAGAGCGAGTGGCATTTAGGAAAACTGAAAATCACTTCAGTAATACTGTGTGTGAGAATCTTGGTAACCAAAAAGAAATGCAATAAGCCTCTCAGTTTGAAGGCTTCTTCCATATTTCACAAATCACACAATCATTTCCAGCTTTTGGCACAAAGAAAAATCCACATGACAAGCCCTACGGAACATTAGCGACGCAACAGAAGCTACATCAGCCGAATGCCAATGACATTATCCCTACCTGCTGCTGGTGTTGTCGGCAATGGGAGGGAGAGGGTCCATTTTTTTCCTCTTAAAAATGGGAATGGGTGTTTGAGTATTCCATGAAGTTCTTCAGGTTCATTAACAAGGTCAAAATCAATGTTATTTTACTGTTTGGAATCATTTTTGGCGGAACAATGAAAAGAAACCATAGTAGAAGTAGTCTTAATATAATCATTTTCTTTTCATTGTTCTTTATGGGAAAATAATTTGGCCCGAAATTTAGTGGTCCCATCAGGGAGGTGATATCTTTAAAAAGGTGGTCTGAAGGACAGGTTTTACTGTACTTTAATAGGCTTATAGATTAATATAAATCTTAATATTCATAATCTTTACCATTTCTTTTCTCAATATCTGCTCCATCTATACATCTATTTATAATGTATGTTTCAAACACAAGATATACTTGATTTTTATTGAATATACTGATGGTGCTACAGGGACAGCCACTTGTCCTAGTTTAAGAAAAAAAGAAAAGAAGAAAGAGCCAAGGGGTCAAATTTATGGGTAGTCTGCTGCTGAGAACAGATTTTTGCAGATGACTCAGTGACCCAAGAGCAGGGCTGTTCTTACAAGTTCACCATGTGCCATTATTTGTGTGAATAAGAATTGAATGTGGGCACCCAGGGTGCCACGTGTGAGCTGCAGGTGATCATGGTGTGGACTTAGCACTTGAAAGCTGATTTTTCTCACCAAAACATGGAACACTTTCTGCCTGTACATACCCATCAAAGAAAATCACAACGATAACTAAATATGAAATTTATTTATTGGGTTGAGAAGAAAAGATATAGATTGACATGTATAAAGAAGCAAATGTTAACTTATTTTTATGTGGTTATTTAAGAGGAAAGACCTAATTAACTGATTTTGGTTTTATTTTGACTCAGATTTCAGGTTTGCCTTTCAGCTTATTATGTCATAAACATAGAAGAAATTAATGAATTCTTTGTCTGTGCACATGTGTGTATATAAAATTACTGTTAAACAAAAAGATGTATATTGTAAAAGCGATACATTGTCAACAGAAAACTTACACAATTTGGGGGAAAAACCCATATTCCCACCACCCAGAGATAATCACGTTAACATTTTCTTTCCTCTGTACTGTTTTACACGGTTCGGAGCACCCTATATGTATAAAATTGAGTATGGATTTATTAAATTCCACTGTATGATGCCATAATTTATTTCACTGATTCCTATTATTGGACGTTCGGGTGGTTTCTAGTTTTTTCCTATTATAGATATAAAAGATAAACATATTTTTACCTACATCTTTGTTTGCATTTCAGATGATCTCCCCGGGAACTAGTCACAGAGATGAAATTACTGGGTTAAATGAAGTGGACATTTTTAGGCTTTTGATGCATATTACCCACATTACTTTCCACAAAGCATGGGCCAATTTAGAGTATAAACATATTTTGATGAAATTTGATGCACTTCACCCACATTATTGTCACAAAATGGTAGCAGGCTTCCGAGGCAGTGGTGTGCTGTGATCTGTAGGGGACGTGGTGTTTGTGGTTGCTCAGAATGAGCTGCAGGGAAGGTCTCAGAGGCCGATCAGTGTGCTGGCTGCGAAGGCTGGTTCTTCTGGTGCATTCACATGGAGGTTTGCTTTTTAAAAGAAGTATGTGGTCCTCATAAATAGTATTTAGTACTTTAAAATATAATATTTTTAAAAGAGAAGATAACGAATAATCTGCTATGCATTTTTCACCTTTATTTATTTTTTATAATGCCCCCCCTGAAGTTTATTATTAGAAAAATGGGACTTTCATAGTATGTATACTTCCTTGCCCACCCAACTCCCAGCTTTGTTAATTTTAAATATTTTTGTCTCCAGTGCCTCAGCCCTCTAAGGTATTTGGTTATGTGCATAATGTATACTCCTGTTCCCTGGGCTTCCTGGGTGCCGGCATGTGAAGGCTGGGCTCTGGGGAAGCATCCATAGCTCCTCCTTGGGGATGGCTGTGTCTGCACACAGTGGGCTCCCAATGCAGACTGTCTGGTGGCCATGTGTTCGCTGTGTTTGGAACTGTTTAAATCTGTGGTATCCTCTAAATACCGTCAGTTATACCAAAGCTCAAGAGCTTGGGTATGTGTGTATACCCATTTCACAGAATTTCTTTACTTTCTGATTGGCAACTAAATCCCATTTCTAAAAAGCAAAATAGATGCAGCAAATGGGCATCTCTTTTTTTTGTTCCTTTGGTCAGGCTTAGAATGACTTTTCACAAGAGGAAGGAAAGCATGAAAGTTTTTAAGGCCAGGAGAACCACTTTCTCGGAACTTAGCCCAGCATTGACTGTGCCTGTTAATAGTTGGTGCTGGCTGCTTTTCCCTAAAGGGAAGCCCCGAGAAAAGTCAAAAGCTGGAGACCAGGGAAGAGGTTCTAAAGGGAACTAACCAGCCTTAAATGAACCTTGTCTTTGTCCCAAGACTGACTATATGGTACATTAGTGACCTTTATTTTATTTGAAATAGAACCTCTCACTATATTTCAAAGTGGTTTACAACTAGCTAGGTATAAAATACAACTTCTTTACTAGGAGATGGTAGAATACAAACAGAAGGAACACAAATATTAACACTGCCTTCACCATGCATGCCTTATGGCAGACATTCCCTAAGTTTTGTTATATAAACACATATATTCAGCTACCACCTTTACTGTCATTGTGAAAAGCCGCACAAACCAATATGTGTAAGTGAATAATTTTTCATGTAGTTAGTGTCTTTTTTGATTAAGAGAACCTTTTAAAGAACATATTAATTATGCATCCTATGTATCCTACGTGGCTACAGAGCTCTGTGGATAGAGACCTGCCAGTTGCCTTGTTACAGTAACAGAGTGCAGCTGTGATTAAAAAAATATGATTGCAGCATATTTAGATGGGCTCTTTTTATTTTTTAAAAGGGAGGGATTGAAGTTCATGCTTAATTTTGCAAACGCAAGATTTTTGAAAGGGAGAGCATGAGGCCACACTAACATGTGGATGCAGTAGAGTGAAGGGTGACTCTGCTAAAATGTTTCTGGCTGGGGCTCTGCAGCTCGGTGGCAGCCATGTGTGGGAAAGGGGCCTCACAGCCAGACAAGAGTGGGCATCAAAAAGTATTTGCTTGTTTCTTTTCATTGTAGTTTTAATTTCCACATTTAAACTGCTTGGGTCTGTAAAATCCCACGGAACCCCCATCCTCGCCCACCCCCACCCCCACCCCATAGATTAAAAATCTACATTTGAAGGATCAAACTACAGTTTGTCTTTGCCTGTTGGAAACAAAAAGGAATATTTTCATATTTTCTATGTGATATATAAGCCCTTGTATATTTATATGAGTATGTCCTATTTCCTGCCCAGGAAAACACTCTCTGGAGATGCTGAAGCGTGTGTGACTTCTCAGGGTGTCTGTGGGCAAGTCCCATTTGTGTTCGCTGCTTTGTGGTGCGGTGGCGGCTTTGAATGGGGCAGCTTCACAAAATCTGCATGAAAATTGGGAATTGTCAAAGTAATTTGCCATTTACTGACTCACTTTCTCTGCCTTTTTTGTGTTGATCAATAAAAACTTAAATCCTTTACCCAGTTTAGTAACAGCCTATTCTAAAGCATTATATTCCATCTAATCTTTGGAGTTCTGGTTGTACAGTTATCCATTTTCAATGATATTCATTTTAAAAGGTTAACAAACGAGAAACTAAACCAACCATACAAATAACAGCCCGAAGAACACTTTCCAAAATGTGTTGCTGTAGTGCCATTTCAAATTTAATATTCATGCAGAGGAAAGTGAAAGGCCACCAAACCAGGTGGATAAAATAGTACTGCATTTTATGACTCATTCTTAAATGAAATCTCTTAAATATTGCTAATGAAGCCAGCTCTCCCACACATCCTGTTCGTGCGCCCTTTCTAGGCTGGTTCAGTTCCATTTCCCTGTCTAGCAATTTGCCCCAGGCCCCTATTAAATGAATTATCACGGCCCCTAAATCATCTCTGCGGGGGTTTCCTCTAATCCCATCAAGACATTTACACTCCCTTTCTTCCCTCCTGGTGACATAATGAATTATTATTTCATGGGGAGCAGTTAAGAGGCCCCTCTGGAAGAGGGGAATGTGCTCGGCGTGGGGGCGGAGGTTAGGAGCTGGGCCTTGAGCAAGCCGGGTGTGTACCAGTGCCTCGGGCTGCTGCCAGGGGTCGGTCGGGGACAAAGCCACGCGGCCACCAACTGCCCTCCCGGCCGCTCACTCGGGGTCCCGAGGTGCAGCCCTCCGCAGGCGGTGGGCTGAGAGCCACCCGCTCTGGAGTGGCCCCCGCGCCCGCCCTGGGGAGTGACTCTGGGAGGCCAGGAACGCAGGGCAAAGAGAGAATATAAATGTTTTCCTTAACTGGAGGAAACACGGCACTCACAAACCACTTGCGGAATAGATTAAGCTAATTTATTAAACAGTTTGCCTGGTGACTGAGCTGGGCTGAGTAATGATTTACATTTTTTCTTTTAAAAAAATTAATAGGAGGAAGTATGGGGCCATAGCAGCCCTAATCCTGGGGCCAAGGCCGGGGAGGGTATCCCGCCTGGGTTTGGGACCCAGGAGGACAGGACTGCGCCCTGGAGCAGGGGAGTGGGGGGCAGAAGCTGGAGAGCTGGCCCCTCCAGGGAGCCAGCCGAGGGGCCCAGGGGAAGGAGGAGGCGCTCCCTTTACTCCACACGCCCAGGGATGGACCTTCTTCTGAGATCGCCCCAACATCCAACACTTTCTAGAAGGTTCTGGAAACTTTATACTTGAAGACACATCTATATGGAACAGCGATTCTCCGCAGTTTGGTATCGACAGCTCGCTTTTCATAACGAATATCATTTTTATGCCCCTTTTTCTATCCCGAAATGAAACTCTTGGATAATACAACCTACTCAAATACATCAGTTTTGAAAAAGAAGTTTTTAAAAATCAAGTAGGAAGGAAGGAGGGAGAGCGGGAGGAAGGAAAGGCACAGTGACCTGACGGTAAGGGAGAAAAATAAAAACAAATAACATAAAATATGTATTTCTTCATCATGACAACTACTGAATGAAGTAGTCAAATGCTTGCAAAACTTCACAACAAATACATTTCAATTTGTGAGAAAATTGTTCCATTGATTGCTGTTGTCCTTTGTGTTCACAATTGACTTTTTGAAACAGGTACGTTTGCTCACGTCTGTAGAACCGCCCCCGCGTGACGGCCGTGCCTGCGGGCCGTTGGAGGTGCTGTCGCGGGCTCCCAACCCAGAAGCTGCGCTGCTGTCAGTAAGAGGGTTCCAAACTGGCGAGTGACCGTTGGTGCGGCTGCGGACTCAACCGGGCACACGGTAGTGGTAGAGGGGGAAAACTCAGTGTATGCTAAAACTGTAAAAATACTTTCTGTGTACATGTAAAATGGAGTTAGGGATAATTACCAAGGCTTTTCCACCTATATGCGTGTCTAATGAAACAATTGAAATTATTTTGAGGGAACTGGGGCAATTTTTTGGGTGGCAATGCATGCCCTTCTGGGGGTTGGCACTACCCCCTTTGAGACACACTGGTCTAGAACGCTCATTTGTAAACTCCCTGAATTATTTCATGGCGAGCAAAAAAAAAAACATTTTTGTATTTGACACTAGACGGTCTGCAAGTCTCTTCAGACTCATTCACAAGCGCTGTATAGATCCATGTGATCTGGATTATGGAGCCTTGGTCTGTCTGCCGCGGGAATTAGGAGTTTAGAGTCACAGAGTTGGAGAAGACTTTGCCTGGACCCCCTGGGGGAGCCTTTCAGCTCATCCAGCTTTCTGAGCACTGTTTCCCAGTCTGGGTTTCACTGGAAGCTTCTGAAGGGAATAGTTGTCGTCCTTATTCTGAAAGTGGACCTCGGAATACTTCAGTGTTTACTTCCACTGAGTTTGTGGGCAGTAAGAACCCTAGTCCTGTTCTTGGTAGGGTACTTCACCTCTGCACTTTGTGACTTTTTCCTTTGTGAGTGTAGGGCCTTACATCAACACCTGTTAAACGTCTTGCTGGAGCCAACCTTTTTTCCCAGCCTGTCTAGATGTTTTGGGATACCAATTTTGTCTTTGGATCTATAAGCTTTCCCTTCTAGTTTCATGTCATCTGCATGTCAAAATATTAGAATTACTATGAAAGGAAAACCTCAGAGAGAGGCCTGTTTTGCCAGTGCTGCATCATTAGTAATAACACTATATTACTGTGTTAAAAATAGCTTGTTTTCAGTGCGTGCATGAATAGCCCCATTGTAGAAGTGTGCGTGTATGAGGGGGAATTTAAAAAACGGGAATTTATTTATGAAAATTGTGTATTTATTCTTACATGTTTAAACTTCAGTCGCCTTCAAAGTGCTCTCCATTTGATGCAGTACACTTATCGAGATGTTTTTCCACTGCTCAGAACAGTTTTTGAACTCATCGGTTTTGACGCCTTTTAGTGCTTCTGCTATTTATCACCTCTTCCACATCAGCAAAACGTTTCCCCTTGAGGACTTTTTTCATCCAGGGAAACAAAAAAAAGTCATTTGGAGTGAGATTGGGTGAATAGGGAGGGTGGGGCAGGGGTCATGCTGTTTTTGATGGAAAGCTGCTCAACACTCAGCACAGTGTGGGCAGGTGCGCTCATAAATCATCCATCATGAAATGGGCAAATGCACTGAGTCTTCAAAACAAATTCACTGAAGCCAAATGCAGCCTCTCACAACAAAGCCAGCTGGTGCACTGATACAGATAGGTTCCTAGAACACTCACCTAGCAGGGAAAGCTTGTACTACAAGGGGCTTGCCCTCCAGAAAATAATACTGTTTTGGGGGGCGTTCCCCACCCCCACATCACTGCATATTTAGAGCTGAAGGAAATAGGCAGTGGACCTTAAATGTTGTGTCTTCATTTGTTTTCTTATTGTCCAAAAAGTTTAACATTCATTTTAAAAATCTTTTAAAAGATGGGTGTTCCCAGCTCTCAATGCTGGGACTTTTGTTAATTCTAAAAATAATAGTATTCCAAATTTAAATAATTTCTTAAAAAAAATTTGGCTCTTGCTGGTGAGGCTTAGTTGGTTGGAGAGTCATCTCATGGACTGAAGAGTTGTGGGTTCGATTCCCAGTCAGAGCACATGCCTGGATTGAGCATTTGATCCCTGCTCAGCAGTGCAAATTCAAAAGCCACCAATCAATGTTTCTCTCTTTCTAAAAGCAAAGAAAAAAATGTCTTCAGGTGAGGATTAAAAAAGAAAGAAAGAAAAAAAAGGAAAAAATTTTGCACAGCTCCACCATTCTAACATAATTGTTCCCTCCTTATCTTCTAGTTCTTGTCCAGGTCTTTACGTATTGCATGACTAATTTCTACATCTCTTCTAATTCCCTGTTAGAAGTCAGTGTTAGCCTGTATTTATTCTTAAGCATATACAAGTGAATTAAATTTGCAACAGAGAGTCTTCAACACAGCTTTGCTAAATGGGCTGACAGGCTAAAATCTTTGTAGACCTTTAAAAAAGTATCACTATAATGGTGAGGTAAGATTATCATATTAATATAGCAGTTCATTTTTTATTTTTTGCTTAATCTTATTGTATTTTAGAAATTTTTTTTATGTATTTGTAAAAGTCAGAAGTGTCATGGGGTGACAGTTTCTTGAGCTGCTTCTTCGAGTTGGAGGACTTTGGTTTGGGAAGCCCCAGTCTGAAGTCTGTGGCGTTAGTTCCGCTGGACAGCAGGGCAAGGTAAGTGGAGGGGGCAGTGGAGAGGCCATCTTGGTTCATCTCCAGTTTGGGAGGGTGTAGGGCCACCTGTGCTGGGCATTTGGGGAAACCTCCTCCTCATGTGAAGTTCTTTTATTCTGTTCCTCTCCCCATGGTGTTACAGCCTCTGGATTCACTGGATCTTTTCTGAGGACCCAGGTAGCGTGGCTACAGCCCAAGGAAGCCTCAGATAAAGTTTGATTTACAATTGGTAACTGCTCCTCTGCCCTCTTATGCTGAGTATTGTATAGAACGTCTCCACTGGGAACAATCCTTACATCTTTTAGAAAATTAACGATAATGGCGGCTACAAGATACTGGGCACCTAGGATATGCCAGGAAGTGTGTATTCATATTATGCTTCATGATAATCCTATGCAGTAGAAATCATTATTTCCATTTTAGTGATGAGAAGTACTTAGGTTGTGTTTCATTCAGACCACAAGAAAACCTATTTTCACAGCCCAAGATTGTTTCACTCTGCATCTATTTAAAAATATATAAATTTGATCAATATGAAACATCACAAGATCCCAAATTTTATCTCTCGTTTAGGAAGAAGAGAAGGTGAGCAGAAAGACCTGGGGATTTTCCAAAGTGGGAAGGACCCTGTGACTGCTCCTGGTGTTCCTGGAAGAAGTGAAGGGCAGGGACTTGAAAACTTAGCAACAGGGAATGACCCTGTTACAGTGAAGCCTAAGCAACAAGTCTGGCACGTTTTCAGGATGCAAAATGTTGGACTCAAAAATATGTGAGTCGTTGCACAGAATCTGTCACTAAACTGGTGGGCAACTATAATCAGTTCCTGAAGTAAACTCATCCAGCCTGAGGCTGAGTCAGTGGTTGATGAATAAACATGTGATGATGCTTCAGAGTAGCTAAGAGTTCTTACATGAGAGGAATGAGAGGCACCTGAACCTGTTCAGAATATATGCAGATGCTTTCCAGCCTTTGAACCAAAACAGTGTTTGCTGGTAAAAGAGTGATCCTTATCAAGCTCCGAAATCAGGTACATTTTTGGTATTGTCAAGTGGGATATAGGGGCAACCTGGTTCCACATTGAATAAATGGTACATTTTTCTGAAATAAAAATGATCAGCCAAGGTCCTTTATCCATAACCAGAGTCCCTGCCCTCAGACAGATCAAAACCCATAAACACAAGACTAATAGGCTGCTTTGCTGCTGTGGCCCCTGGAAATACCAAGGATCTTTCTGGAAATCAATCCCAGACTGTATGGCATTACCAGGTCTTCTCGTTTCTGGATAGCAGGGGCTGCTGTCTTTGTTCTGGTGCATGACATCAGATCTCCAGCACAAATTGGGTCCTGACTCAGCTGATCCTCAGAAACCCTGTTCAAAGAAATTTGAAGATCCAAAATGTTTTTTCCCTCACCAAGACAGCTTAGTGTGCTTAGTTCTGCAGTCCACAAGAAAGAAAAGACCATGGGGTCTGGTCACAAAACCCAGGACATTTCAATACCCTGATGATTTATTACGAGAGCAAATAAAAATATTGCAGACCACAATATCAGTTATCATGTAACTACGTATCTTTCTGGAAGATAATGCCTGTGACCACAGAAGCAACATAGAGCTATCCTGTCTTTGGCTCTGGGCCTCAGTTTCCTTGCCTATAGTGGAAGAGGCTTAGACAGGATATTCCCTGGACTTTGTAGGTCTCTTTGCAGCCCTAACCTTTGAGAGTCTGTAGGTGTAAAAAAAAAGGTGGGACTCTCACGCAGAAGTGGCCTTCTCGGGCTACAGTTTCATGGGTACCACCTCCTATCTGAGCCCCCTAGCTACTTAGACTCTCAGCTTCCTCGTCTGTAACAATGGAGATGACGGCAGTACCGGCTCCTTGGGCTTGTTCCTATGATTATTAAATTAATGCATGCAACCCCTTGAGAAGGAAATCTTAGAAAGCATTCAATCTATATTGGCTATTATGACTATTATTAGCACATTTCATTTTCTTCTTTTGCTTCCTTTCCTTTTGTCCCCTATCTCTCCTTGTTTGCTTCGACATTTACCTTACCACACAAACTATCCTCAAAAGTTAAACTTCAAAAGGACTGGTAATGAGGGATCAAATATTGAGTCTAAGAATGAGTGATCCCAGAGCCTAATCCTAGCTCTTGTGAGGATTGTAGACAGACTCCACTATTTTTTACCATTCAGAATATTTATGTCTATTGCTCCTGCCAAGACATGTATATGGATACAAACATGTGTGTCGGGTGTTAGTGCTGTAGAGATATTTAGGAACATATATATACATTTTAATTAATTAATTAATTTGAGAGAAGGGAAGGGGGAGAGAGAGGGAGAGAAACATCGATGTGAGAGAGAAACATTGATCGGTTCCCTCTCACACACGCCCCAACTGGGGACTGAACCTGAAACCTAGGCACGTGCCTTGACTGAGAATTGAACTGGCCACCTTTTGCTTTGTGGGTTGGCGGGACACTGCTCAACCAACTGAGCCACTCCATTAGGGCCAAATACTTCTCTCAGGTACCTTGATCTTTCTGTGTTAGAACAAGGAGGACTGGTATGTTCCTTAAAGGACTGCTATGAGGGCAGTGCTCACGGAATCTTACTTTCTTTGTGATGTATTAGGAGAACATAATAGGTCAAGCTTTTTCTTTTTCAGACATAAGTGTTTTCTACTTAGGCTACCAGGGGTTGAATAAACATTCCTGTGAATAAGCTCTTTAAAACATTTGTATTTTCTCCTTCCCACATACCGAGCAAATCTTAATTAATTTCATTCGCTTCAAAATATGCCCAGTCCACTTGCAGGCTGCCAAGGCAGAGGCAGGGTTCAAGTTGCCATATGTTGACAGGGACAGGTCAACAACACTCCTCTCAGTCCAGGTGTCGTCTCCAGTCCCTGAGCATTTGCTAAAGCCCACCTTCCCAACTTGCTCTGCAAATCCACTACCCTCTGCACCATCTCCTCTTGGGACCAGGCTTCTCTGGAACAGGAAACCAGGAGAACAGTCATGGGTGTCTGAGGGCCTCCACTTTTGTCTTTTAGATCAAAATATCAGCTCCTTGGTATAATGCAAGTATGAGCCACACTATTGCATGTATGATAGAAAATTCCAGTAAATAGTCTCCAGACCCCCTCGTGAAATGTGCTGTTAATTATTTCTCACGCAACTGAAGGGATCTGCAATATAAGAGAAAGGGGAAAATCCGAAAAGAAATACTCAGATTTTTAGGCCGAGCCACTCATTAAGTCGTTCTCTTTCCTTGCTTTACTGCTTCCGGGACAACAATTGAATGATTCCCACCCTCCACTGTAGCCTCACTTTCCGAAAGCACCTTGGAGTTACGGTCCTCTCGCGTTTTCTCACAGGGGACGTCGGTCCTTCACTCCCTTGGTTTAGAGAGGTGCTCTGGCTGGATGTGTCCTGAACATCGTTCCTGCAGTTGGGAATGAAGGTGATGCGGCCTGGGTACTCAGGGGGGTGGGTGGAGGGTGCACCACCCTGAGCCTCCTTCTAAGACCCAGGCACTTGTTCCTCCAGCTGCTGGGAGTGCTGGTTGCCGAAAGCTCTCAGCCAAACCCCTTCCAGGAACTGCCCTCTTCCAAAGGGAGCTGCCTTGCCCGAAGTTAGACACCCTCCCAGGGTTGGCCTGTACCCAGTGACTAGTCAGTGTGGGGTACAATGGGGGACCCTTCTGTAGGACCACCCAGCCCCAGAGCTCCCTGTAAGATCAGGTGACAGAATAGCAGCTCAGCCCCCCCACCCCCATCCTGTTTCCTGCAGGTGTGACTCTAAAGCCACCTCCAGGAAAGCTCCTGCAAGAAATCTTGGTCTCAGAATCTAAAAATATTAGAAAGAATATAATGTGGTTTAGAGTGAGAGTCTTAAGTCCCTGTATCTGTCTTTTTCCCCAAGAATATGACACTCCCTTGGGTTAGAATTGTTGGAGAGCTTTGGGATATCAGTTGCAAAAACAAGAACAGATATTAAAGAGTATGAAAATGATTGCAATAAAGAGAAGTGTGTTTTATAACATTCTTCTTTAAAAACATGAAAACATCAAAACCACTTTAAAATCAGATTTGTGGAAACATAACGTTTTAACAAGGGGCATATTATTATTAGAAATTCTGGGACAAAGAACAATGTTAGTACCTGGATGATTTTAGTAATTTTTTTTAGAAGTGAATTGCCTAGTATAATAAATGCTTAGTAACTGAGGCAGCCACCTTAGCCAGGTCACTGGGGCTGGACAGGGGCTGGGGCGGGTTGGGGGACGAGAAGGAACAGATGGGCTTCCCGTGAGAAAACTAAGGTGCCGGTAAGGTTGGTTTGTCTCATGTGAACACCTCACCAGGACAGGCACTTCTCAGACTTTTTCTTCAAGAGATTTATCTAAAGCAACATTCAATGACTATTTCATTCAACACATAATTATAACAGTAATCACAATTGATCTTTATTCAGGATACACACACACCCACCACGTTTCCCCTTAAAAACAGAGTCTTCCTGGAATTTGTTAGAAATTAATTTATACAGGTTATCTCTCAAAACATTTTTATTACAAATAAAAATCAAACAACAGAAAAGAATATAGAGTAAAAAGTTAGGATCGCCTTCTCAGGGAGGACGGCTGCCCTGTGTGCCCTCAGAACCCTTTCTCTGAGTGACGTAGTCAGCCTCGGACGCAGTTGTGCGTACAGGGTGTCTTTCATTTTGTTTTCTTGTAGTCTTATGTGAATAAGGCTGCACTATAGATTGCTTTGTAACGTGCACTTTTTTGCAGAGCCATGTTTTATTAGTACTCATTTTAAGCTATTAACTTCAAACCACACTGCCCTAGTCTCAGCCACTGTGTTAGAATTAGATTTGGTGCTACATTGAACCAAAGTATGCCAGCTCTTCTTGGGGATCATGCTGCTTATCTAAGTGAAATAAATCAACTATTTCATTTTCTAATACACATTTTTGTTTTTCTCAAAATACAGAGACTCACATTTTTTCCTTATCTTTTCAGACTGATTCAGTGGAGTCTGATTCCTAAAATAATTCTTTAAAAATATCCAGGAAAGGCCCTGGCCAGATAGCTCAGTTGGTTAGAGCATCGTCCTGGTACCCCAAGGTTGTGGGTTCGATCCCCAGTCAGGGCACATGTGAGAGTCCACCAAGGAATGCATAAGGAAGTGGAACAACAAATCCATCTTTCTCTCTCTCACTCTCTCCCTCTAAAATCAATAAAATTTTTTAAAATTAAAATATCCAGGAAAAATTAAATTCAGTCCTATTTCCATTCTCAAAGTGACCTCAATATTTTCCTGGCCTCAGTATTATCCTGTCTTCTCCATGGATATATGTCTTTAAAAAAGAAAAAAAAAAAGGATTGGGGGCGGGACCAGTATCAGCCACTCAATTTTCGTTTATGTTTTTCCCAAACCCTACTGGCCTTTTTCTGCAGCAAAGGCCCTCTCTCCTGTACTATCACTGGTCTGTAAAGTAAATTGCAAAATGCTACCAAAGTCTGGCTACATCCTCATAGTGACTGTTTAAACCTATTACTTTCTCTTTTAATCAAATCACTGTTGTGTCAAAATATACGATTCTCGCCATGAATCTCCCTCGCCTGTTACAGGTCACTGGTTGCACCTTGAAAATGTTTGCTCTCCTAAGCATCTTCTCTCCAGCCTCCAGCTAAATTACTCCAGACCAAGCCTGATCATTTTTCTATACACATAGAACTCTAATGAATATAAACATAATGGCAAAGAGAACCTGTACTCTACAAAGAGAGGAAGGGAAAAGGGCTGGTCAGTAGGTACGTGGAGCCTTATTTGCATTATGGTGAAATAGGCATGTAGACAGATATATACATTCAAATTATATTAAGAAAAATAAAGCAAATCCCCCAAATTCCTTACCCCTGAATTACTGAGAGATTTCAGCCTTTATTCCTTTCTGCTTTAAGAAATATTTTATAGAAAGCCACCAGAGGGCCAGTAAGGGAAATAGTAATTATGTTTAAACAGCCAGCACTTCACTAACATAAAATATTCGTACAGGCCCTTAAACATGAAGTTAAGTGCCAGAGGCTATTTTCATTGTTTAATGTATTAAGTAAATAAAAATGTATCTAAGATGTGGACACACAATTAGTTTTGAGTTATTTATCCTGGAGTTTGTGTGGTTTAGAAAAACTCCATCTTCTTGGCTGCTGCTGTCCTAACGCATTTAACTTCAGCCATCAGCTATGATTAAACACCTGCTGTTGTGGGGAAACAAAGCACACTAATCCAATATGTATTTCTGACATCTTAAATATCACCCAGTCCCCTGACATCAGGCACAGCTTTTCAGCGGGATGGAATTCCAGAGCATATTTTTCTAATTTATGGATGGACAATAAATCAAAATTAAGCCTTGGGCAATGAAATATACATCAGTGCGGAATGAACTGACTGCAGACGAGAACCCTGCACAACGGAGGGGAAGAATATGTTAATGGAATCCTAAGCTGCAAACACTGAAGTGAAAATTAAGGAAGTTTATTTCACATTTTGTGCCTATACAACCAAAAGGCAAAGACAGAAAGTGAAATGTTTTCTTTCTTTTTTTATGCTCAGCCCTGGAGGAGCACATGTAGATTTTTTAAAAGTCATGTTTTTTTAATGTTTGCCCGTTGGTGATGAAAAACCCAATCTCCACTACTGGTTTTGTTACTTTCAATATTTAAGAAGGGTGTGAAGTGCTCCGTGCAGTTTCGGTGTTGCTCTTCTGGAAGAGTGAACAAAGGCTGTTGTTGACAGTCCTCTGCTCTTCAGGGGAGAGGTGGGGAGCGAGAAGGACATCCTTCCCTCCCAGGTGGACTGGGCTGGGCTGGAAGCTGTCCAATGCTGACGATTCTTCCTTGTGCTGACCTCCGAAAATCCTGGCACCTGGAGACAGGCAATTTTAGAGCTTTGTTCTCATCAGGGGCCCTCAGGCAGCCCCAACGATAGGACCACCATCTGGCTCTGCCCATCTTGCTCTGGCCACTGAACTCTGGGCCAAGGTCAAGTGGGAGCTGCTCACATGGCTTATCCCTCTCCCCTTCACCATTGTCAAGCATCACACATCTGTAACAGCGTCTGCTGGGGCAACCACCACATTTATCATGGATAATGTTTGTGTTTATGGGCATGTCACGGTTCTTAACATTATCTCTTGAATCCTTACAGCACCTCTGTTAATAGGAAAGTGGCAAATATTATTTAAATATTAGAGACAGGGATACAGAGCCATAATGAAATTGAGAGCTTTGGCTTGGACTGTAGGGCAAATGGTGGAACTGGGGGAAGGAACCTGGCTGACTGGCTGCTGTTCTAGATGTCGCTCAGACAGCGACTCCCACCCCCTCGCTGACAGGAGTTTCTTTAGGTTACCCTTCCTAAGGCGCTCACATCTATAGAACCCTTATTTCTGCAGATTCATCGGCTACCGGCCTGCTGATGTGTGTAGTATTTATATATTTATGGACAATTATTTCTATAGACTCACGTTACTGAGAGTGTTTCAAATGATTAAAATTAATGTTAAAGAAAATCACGTAATTTAGTAAGTAATTTTTCATGTAGTCTCAGAAAGAAACCAACAGTTCCCTGGCCCCAAACTTATGTTTTGAAAATTCTAAATGGAATATTATTTGAACAATGTTTTAAAATTGATGTCCTTTGGGGGTTGGTAATTCTTGCCTGCTACAAAGCTTAAAAATGAAGGCTTTGTCCCCTCCACCATTATAGTTTTCCTTTTTATGCTGACTTTTCTTTCTTGTTTTCCTCAATATGATTGTTTACAGAAAATATGCATAAGCCTAGCAGAAAATCCTTTGTACAAAAATTTAACTTAGTGTTAAGCAAGTTAGTTTTGGAGGGAAATCTTTGATCTTTGAGTATATAGTTTTAGAAGACCGTTTTCATGACATTATCACAGTATTATATT
The DNA here is from genome assembly GCA_007922815.1 of Macrotus californicus. Taxonomy (NCBI): domain Eukaryota; kingdom Metazoa; phylum Chordata; class Mammalia; order Chiroptera; family Phyllostomidae; genus Macrotus; species Macrotus californicus. The sequence goes on along the minus strand of VMDR010003919.1, from coordinate 34,360 downwards.
ATCACCATTACATTATCACAATATTATATTATCACCATTACATTATCACTAATATTATATAGCCATGTTGGTGACAGTAATAATAATGGCCGCCATAAGTTGACGGTCTTGATTTGGCAGCTTTAGGTAAATTCGCTCAAGTAGGTCTCACAAGCAGCCTGTGGGGTTGGTACCGTTGTCACCCTCCTTGACAGCTGAGGACATGAGCCTACAGGAATTGGTCTCTTGCCAGGGGTCACACAGTGATGGATGGAGCAGAGAAGCAAACTCTGGCAGTTTTCTGCAGAGCCTGCCTTTCAAGTATGACATTATGCTACAAAATGCTCTTACAGAGAGGAGAGTTTGGGCCTTTGTATGTTCTAGTTTTTAAACTCTGCTGGTTAGCTTGACCTGCTCCTCTAGATGCAGCGTTGCTTTGCACATCACTGAAGGGAGTGACGGGTTGCTGTTCATAGTCACTGTCACGTAAGGGGTCGCAGGTAGAATTACAACATTAACAAAATGGCATCCTCCAGATCCAGCTGGTCCTCTGTTCTTGTTGTTAGCTCAAAGAGCTTCTGTTTAAAAATTCTAGCTGCTATGTGAGTAAATATAGCCAAAGACCTAGGGATGCTGACAAGGGATGGAGAATTTCAATGTATGCATAAATAAGTTTTAAAAAATTATTCTGCCCATGCTTGAGTTAAATAAATCATACAGTTTGGCTTATAATAGTCTGTTAAACACACATCAAAATCTTGCCATTAGAAGAGTTCATTGAGATTAAATATATTGATATTGATGAACAATAATACACAAATATAATAGCACATTCATTGCTATGCCAACATTTTTTTAAAAAATAACTAGACAAAATAGAACTTTTACCTATAACATTTACCTTTAGTTTAGGCAATATTTTTTTAAACATATTTTATTGATTATGCTATTACAGTTGTCCCATTTTCCCCCCTTTATTCCCCTCCACTCTGCACACCCCCTCTCACCCACATTTCCCCTCTTTAGTTCATGCCCATGGATCATATATGTAAGTTCTTTGTAGACCATATTTTTCAACCTTCATAAGTTTAACCAATCTTTATGCCAGGTGTACCCTAAGAATTCAGTGCAGAAAAAAGATAGATAGGGTCTCCCGTGTGGAGTTTATCTTCTAGATGTGGAGAATTCCATTCTTGGCTGTTGGAAAGGTACGTTATGAGAAAAGTTGAAGAGCATAAAACATGAAGAATTGTTCCTGACTTAAATAAAATGTTCTTTTGGTATTATAGTCCATATAGCATTCCCTAGAAAAAAATAGTCTTGAATTCTTTGATGTCTCTTTTTCAAGCTGACAGCTTCTTCATTTCCTGTCTGCGAACTCCTAGTTCCTGCTCATTTTCGATAGTTTCCTGCTCAGGATTTGTGCGTAGGATGGTTGGTGCATCTGTTACTCTAGATCTGTTTTCTCCTACTCTGTCCCTTGGCTAAGATTCTCATCAAACCTAGCATTTAGGTTATATTTCTTTTTTATTAATTGAGGTGAAACTCACAACATAAAATTAACCATGTTTAAGTGAACAATTAAGTGCATTTAGTACATTCACAATGTTGTGCAATCACCACCTCTATGTAGTTCTAAAGAAATTTCATTTCCTCAACAGAAAACCAATATCCCTCAAGCAATTACTTTACTTTTCCCATCTCCGCAGCCCCTGGCAACCACCAATCTGCTTCTTTTCTCTAGGCTTTGACTTATTCTGGATACTTTACATCAATGGAATCATAAAATATGTGACCTTATATGACCAATTTCTTTTTCTTAGCATAATGTCCTCTAGGTTCATCCCTGACGTAGCACACATCAGTACTTCGTTCTTTTTATGCTTGAATAATACTCCATGGCATGCATATGCCACAATTGTTTATCCCTTCCTCCGCTGATGGACACTCCCGTTGTTTTCACCTTTGGGCTGTTGTGAAGACTGCCATCATGAATGTTGATGTGTGAGTATCTGTTTTTAGTTCTTTTGGGTTGTGTTGCTTTTTTTAAACAAACTTTATTTTGGATACATTTAGATGTAAGTGAGAACTGCAAAGATAACACAGATCATCCCCATCACCCAGTGCCCCTAATAGTGACGACATCTCACACACCCCTGGCACATTTGCCCAAACTAGGAAACTGGCACTAGTGCAATGCTATTGACAAAGGCCAGACCTCATTCGTATTTCACGCTTTCTCACTGATGTCACGTTTCATCCAGGGTTTCTTCCAGGGTTTCTGTCATCACGTCTCCTTAGTCTCTGCTGGTTTGTAACAGTTTCTCAGTCTTTCCTTGTTTTCACACCCTTGAGAGTTTTCAGGGGTCCTGGTTAGGTATTTTGTAGAATTTCCCTCAATTTGGGCTTGTCTGATGTTTCCCCTATAGTAAAACTGGAGTTTGGAGGGAGCAGGCCATCAAGGAGAAGTGCCCTTTCCATCCCATCATGTTGGGGGCATGTGCGGTCCCCATGACATGTGTGTGCTGCAGACATTACCTAGGCCATCTGACTGAGGTCGCACTTGCCACCTCTCTCCACTGTCAAGTCTCTCCCCAGCCCTTTCCGCAGCTGCTCTCTGGAAACAGGTCACTAAGCCCAGCCCATGCTCCTAGGGGGAGCAGTATCTACCTAAATTATTTGGAATTCTTCTGTAAGAAAGTTGGTTGTTTCCGTTCACTTACTTATTCAATCACTTATTCATGTCAGAATGGACTCATGAATATGTGTTTTATGTTTCATACCCATTTGTGGTCTTGTCACCAGTACCAGCGAGAAAAGTGGTAAAGGCAGAGTGAGTGAGTGCAGTTCCAAGCACTTGGAAGACACGAAGGCCTTGGGCTTAGTATGGAATGTAGTGGCCGCAGAACAAGATGTACAGTCCTCACAGCGTGGGGGCTTTGAAGATGAGATTTACTGAGTAGAAGGAAAGCACATTTTGGTATTGGCTCATTATAGAAGGCTATATATACATTTTTTAGAAGGCTTATTTGATTAGTGCCTAAGCTTTCTGATTCCTCGTTCTGCGCTCTTGTATTTGTTACCATCAAATCTATGCCCATGGCCGTGTTTGCACTTATGGACATACTTGCACACAGAGAAAGTGGTTCCACACCAAATATCCCCACTCAGCCCACACCGACAGTCCAAAAACAGACTTGTGTTTTCTACAGATTTCTGTTACGCAGGACTTAGAACCATGGGGAGTAGATGTGGGGATGCCTTAGAGACCAGGCGGCACCACTTACTCCTGCTATTAAAGGAGGAATGGAGCCTTGTGACCTTAGAGGCTCTCTGTGGATTATACAGTTAATCAGCGGGAAAGCCACAGTTAGAGATGGAGACCCAGAGCCATGAAAAAAAGTAAAAGCTTGTCTGGGGTTACGTAGTAAAGCTAACGGTGGAACTGAGGAAAGTTCCATATTGACTGCTCTCCGCCCTGTATCCACTATTCAGAGTGTTTTTTTGATTAGTGTCTAGATTTCTGATTCCTTCTGTGATGCTTTCATTGAAAAATTATATTGCTGATATTGTTTTCAAAAAATTAAGCTGCCTAGTATAACAATACAGTTATTTACTTCCAAGAAATAAGTAATCATGTAAGAGCAAAATTCATTTTTGAAGTTCTGTTTTCACTTACTAGAGAACATATGCAAATAATGTCTGTACAATTATAAAGATATATAATTTTTAGTTTATAGCCTCAGTCTCATTATTTAAGAGTCCCAATTTTGCATATGAACATCTTATAGGTATAACAAAGCATTGCCCTTTCCTGGAGATATTTTGAGATTAGCATAGCCTTCAGTTTTGAAAATAGTTGAGAATCTGTAGTGAGACAAATTATTATTTAGTTATTATAAAATACTGCATACAGACAACACTTGGGGCATTTTATTTTCATCAATATTGCAGACTAGATGAACTGAAAGCCTTCCTGCTACTAACGCCTAGAAATTCAGGGTTGAACATACAAGTATTTTTCACATCCGTTTGGATGAATAGATGATACCACAAGAAAGAACAGGAAATACTCCAGGACCAAAAACAAAACAGCGGAGTAGCAAGTTTACAAATAGCCGCTAGAGCTGCCCTAAGAGGCACATTGTCCATTTTGGCACTCCTTACCACCGGGACAGGAGGAGAAGTCTCCTTTATGAAGCAGGAGTTAGGGCTGAGATCCCTACAGAAATCTAGGACATCTGGAAAAACAATGCTCTGGGAAAACAAAACAAAACCCATCCATCAACACAAAACAACTTTCTCTCTCAGCCTGGGCCCTAGATGAGAGAACATCTCCCCTAAGGATGGCTCTACTCCTCCTGCAGACCCGGGCTTTATTTACATTAATTGCACTAATAGAGACTCCTAAGGTCAGAAATTAACATAAAAGTGGTCTGGAGTTGGTGATATTTCTGGCTCAACTGGCAGAAGGCAGCAAACACCTCTGTGGAACGACAATTTCTCCACCCAGGTGACACTTCCCGGGTAAAGCCCACGGAGGCTGACTTCCCAATACAAAATGGCAAACACCCATGAAATCAAGAAACAGGACAATGGCTGGATTAGACAGTTAAGAGTTCAGAGAATGAAAAGACCTATTAAAACTATCAAATAAGTTTATTTAAAAATAATGAAGACATGAAGGTAGGCATAAAAATAAGAAAATGGCTAGACAGTATATAAAACTAGAAAAGAAAAATTTGAAATGAAGACAAAGAACATTTAGTAATAAAAATTTAACTTTTGAAATTATATACTCAATGGACAGGCTACACAGCAAATTAGACAGAGCTGAAAACACATCAATCAACTAAAAATTCTCTAGAATGCAGGATGACGTTAAAGTGTTCTAAGGTCCTTGATTTGTTAAGGAAGCAGAATAGACATTGATTAAATTTAGATTCTGTTAAGTATGCATGTCAATTTTTCGCAAAATAACATGAAAGTTGCTCTAGTTTATATTTTGTTAGATATTCCCACTATATCATTTAAAATAAAAACATAACATTCTGAAGCTGATGCAACTTCCAAACCCAGGGAGGTATGAGAGCAGGGGCAAGAAGGAAGGAAGGTAATAAAGAAAATTCATTCAATCCAACAGAACTTGGGAAAGGAAAGAAAAAAGAGAAGAATTAACAGAATAAAAGTGCAGAATACTATGGTAGAAATGCTTCAAAATATGTTAATAATTACAATAAATGTATGTAATTTGACTAAACTTGCCAGTTCAAAGAGATTATTAGACTGAGTTTTAAAAAAACATTTAGTGATAAATGTGCACTATATAAGTTAAAAATAAAAGAATAGAAAAAGAAAGTTGGTAGTGTCATCATTACAGGATGAAATCGACTCTAGAGCAAAAAGGTATTACTAGGGAAAAGACACAATGGACTCAGTGCCTGGAGCCAGACACTGGACGAGCTGCACGTGATACAGGATACATGATACGGAAGAGAGACTCTGCGTCTGAAACACACTCATTATTTTGTATGGTCCCAAAGGGCAGAACCTGTAGGTGAAAAGTATAGGGAGGCAGGAATGACTCAATGTATTGAAGGAATTTTCTAACAGTTCTCTGAAGTGAAATGTACTTGTCCTTCACAATGGAATACTGCTTGACCATACAAAAGAAGAAAATCTTATCCTTTGTGACAGTGTGGATGGACCTGGAGAGCATTATGCTAAGTGAAATAAGCCAGTCAGAGAAAGACAAATGCTGTATGATTTCAATCATAGGTGGAATCTCATGGACAAACTGAACTAACAAGCAAAATAGAGACAGACTCATAGATGGAGAGCAGGCTGCCAGCCCTGGAGAACAGTTGAAGGGTGTCAGGGGATGCAGGGATTGAGCAAAAAGGAAAAAGGACCCTTGGACATGGACAACAGCGTGGTGATTATGGGGGTTAATAATAAGGGAGATAAATGGTAATGGAAAAAATATGATAAACATTTTTTACATAAAAGAAATGTACTTGTTCTTGAAGTTATTATTCAGGCACAGGTGGTGGGGAAGGTGTGCAGGAGAACGCGTGGGGTTCATCCACATGGTGGCGTGTACACAGTATTCCGTGTTATAGCTGAGTAATTTCCGCTGTGTGCATACACCCCACTTAGTTTATCCACTCCTCTGTGATGGCCATTAGGGTTGTTTTCACCTTTTGGCTATTGTGAAGAGTGCTATTATGAACAAGCGTGTACAAGTATTTGAGTACCTGTTTTTTTTTCCCTAATTTATTACTTTGAAATGTACCATCTCATTTGATTATCAAATTGGGTTGGAAAGAGGTAGGTAATTTACCGACAAGGAGCAAGTTGGAAGTGACTCGCTCAAGGTTCGTGAGAAAACTTCTGACAGAAGTCCAGTGCTCTTCCAAGCTGCTCCCCTGCAGGCTCGGCTGTCTTTAGAGTCAGAAAAGGGGAATGTGCATAAAAGTGATTAGTGGGCAGTAAAGCACCAGATGTGTAAGCTGGTGTTGGTAGTTGGTATTTGATATGCCAATGGATGCTCCAGGAACCGTTTCCCACTCAGGAGGTCAGCGCGTGCTGACTCTATTATGGCCAGAAGAGAGATTTTAGAATTGCAAGAGGTATAACAGAGTGGTTGGACACCAGCAAAGGAGTTTGACAAGGCTGTCACATCTGTTCAATATTTCTAGTGAAATAATCATGGCTATTGCTGTTGATGGTTCCCATAGTGGTATTAAGGTTGGCAGAAGGAGATGATGGAATCTCGAGTCTGCTGATGACATCCTGGCTGCTGAGTCTGTGGTTCCTGCTCTGGGGAAGCTGGTGCCTTAGACTAGGGATGATTTAGACGCTGGTAATGGCAGCTGAAAAGCAGAATATTTTAGCAGCAGCGTGAACTGGGAGTGAATAAGGAAAGCAGATGAAGGGTTATGCTGTCGATAGTTTATGATAGGAAGTGAAAGCCACGGCCCACTGGCCTATAAAAGTGAGAGTAAACGGCCTGGTCAGCGTTGGTGGGAGGAGGTCCTGAGTGTAAAGCTCTGCCTGGGAGGCGGTTGGCTTCCCTCTCGTTCTCACTTAGTCCTGGTGTCTGATCAGTATGAGATGGCTGCGAGCCGAGCCTTGATCTACAGACTTTTACCGAAAGTGGAGGTGAAGAGCAACACAGAAATGCGGCTTCTGTCAAGCCGAGTTAAAGCTGGAGTGATGACGACAGTATCTTTGTGAAGGAGAAGGATGACAACCAGCTGAAAGAAGGCATCATCTGTTTCCAGAGTCCCAGAGCATTTCCTTTTGAAATAACTCATTCTGTGTGTCTTGATTTCCTCACAAGTAAATCTTGAAGAACAGAACTGGCATTTCTCAGGGCAAACACTCGTCTGTGGGTCTCTGGAAGGATTTGTGACAGAATTTGTGGAAACTGTGTTTTTGAAGAGCTCCTTGCTTTGTAAGGGTTCCCAGAACCTTCTCTGAAAATCTAAATATATCCTTTGACTGTGTATGTTTTTAGGATCATGAAAATAACACATGTTCATTGTGAAAAACTTAATGAAATATGGAAAAGAGGAAAAAAAATGCATGTTTTCACCACTCAGAAATAATCAGTTAACATTATGGCATTTCTTCTAATATTTTATGGAACTTTATTAATTTTTTACATAATTGGGACCATACTTTATGTTCAGTTGGTTTCCTGCTCTTTAAAAATTACTTGTTTGTACATACGTTATTTCAGGCTGCATTTCTGGATCCAAGTGTCATAGTAGGGATTGGGCTTCCTATGGAATGCCTAATTGTTCCCCTTGGAGCAGAGAGTAGGATTATCTATCCTTTTTTAGACAGGAAAGGACTCAGATTTGAGAAAACCACCCTCTCTGGCATAGTTCAAAGCTGCCTGTTTTCTCTGAATACTTAGTGTGGTGGTTAGCCTGTGGCAAATTTCAGATTTCTTTGGAAACTTTCACCTGAAAAGCTGTTTCTGCTTTGCAAACTTACACAAGGTTGCCGTAAGAAGACAACAACCTGGGTATCTTTATAATGTGGTAGAAACCTAAGGCCCAGGGTGGAATGGTGTGGGGGGGGGGTATGGGGGCGGGGGAGGCGGCAAAAACAAACTAGCCTTAGGCAATGATAGACCTAAGAAGTTATTCTGGAATGCCTTTTCTCTTTCTTTACGCTTTCTGCTTGACCAGCCCCTGTTCACACTTCTAAGACCAATTCGAGTCCCATCTCCTCCTGTAAAGCCTTTTCCAGGTACTCTCCCTTTTGCCCACCTCAGATTTTATCCATGGGTTTGACCTCACATTCTGGCTCTTTGATCACAGACTGGCTCAAGGTGCTTCACAGCCCTAAATATTTCCCCTGCACAGTCAGGGGAAATGTGGTGGGTTAGAGATAGCCACAGATTCTCCTCCTGTTTCCTCCCCTTGAATTTGGGTGGGCTCTGTGACTTCGTGACCAATGTGATGCTGGGCCAGTGTCCGAGCCCAGGCTTTAACAGACTCTACTTTCTGTCTCTTGGAACCTTCATGCTGGGGAAAGCTAGCCACTGTGTACGAGGTCTGACTCCCCTGAGACCTCCTTGCATGAAAATAGAATACTGCTTTCCAGACCCCAGCTTCTACCCATTTCAGGCCAAATGTCAACCATGCAAATGAAGGCACCATAGCGAATATTTCAGCCCCAGAATATTCCATATGAAGAAGGAACAAGGCCATGGACTTATGGACCTGGTGGAGCTGTCCCACCCTTCTCCAGCTAAGGCCCCGTCACCACAGAACAGAACAAGTTGTCCAGGAGAGACCTGACCCATGAAACGATGAGACAGAATGATGTCGTGGCTTTGGTACACCACAGGATTTTGTGGTGGTTTGTTCTGCAGCCATACATGACCAAAACGGGCTCCGGTACCTTTAATCGGTGCTCCTCAAACTTGCTGTGTATTCAGAATCACCTGAGGATCTTGTTAAAGTGCAGGTTTTGACTCATTAGGTCTAAGGTAGTGCCTGAGATTCTGCATTTCTTTCTTTTTATTTTATTTCACTTATTTATTATTCTTAAATGATTTTTATTGTAGTTTTTCCATTAACATTTAGTCCCCTTATAAGCTCCTCACCCCCATAATTTCTAACAAGCTCCCTGTGAGGATGATGTCGCTGCTCCTGGTCCTCCTGTGAGTGGAAATGTGTACTGAGGAGCAAGGTTTACCAGTCAGGGAATATTGGAGGTGCATTTGTACAACTTTTCAAAGGGCTTTCATTTTTGGATTGATTCATGGAATAGCTCATAAATCGAGAAGCATCTGCCATAAGACACTTGGCCTACAGCAGAATTTCCCAAAGTGTGGTCTCCAGATTCACGTGCATTTGTAGCACCCAAATTTGTTGAAAATGTACCTTACTCCTTGGTCCTGCAGAGTCAGAGTGGAAGGGACAGGAATCACTATATTGATGAGATCTCCTGGTAATTCTTAAATACTTTTGAATTTAAGAACTGGTAAAGTAGAAAGAGAACCGAATTAAGAGGAAGAACTGGGTTTTAGTTCTGACTTTGGTACCTAACTGATAGCTAGCAGATCACCTCACCTTTCTGGGTCTCGGTTTCTGCATCTGTAACATGAGGGCAGATTGTCGAACTATAACAAATTGTCTCTCTGATGTGATGTGTGACCTACAGTCCCTACACCCCTTAACTTGGCCTCTCCCTGCCTGTCCTTTCTGTACATCGGAGCTCGGGGGGCCCACACTGTGCCCCCAGAAGGACAGTTGTCTTCCCCATCACCTTGCTTAGCTCGCAGAGAAGGAGATGTGATAAGAAAGCACGTGTGGCAGGAGGTGCCATTTCATTTCAAAATATTTTTAAAGCAAATATTAGTGCCAAGACCAATGTCTCCTCAGAATAACATATATCTGCATGTGATATTGTAATTAAACTTAAATTATTTCTTAAATTATATGTTTTAAATGGCAATTGCGCAGCGTTTAAGGTTTCCTCTTGCCTTGAGCACCATTGGGCAAATGTGTTCATGATTGAATTAGCAGACCTTTGATTTTAAAAGGACTTTTCAGTGATCTTTTATGGTAGATTAAAAAGCAATTTACTAATTTACAGTTCACAGGAACTCCGTGCCCTCCTTGAGTTTTGTAAATCAATTCTGTGCTAATAAATGTGACTATAGCTCTGAATGTTTCATTTGGGGACAGCTGGTCTCATACCCAACCCTAAACTCACAATCACATAATCTGTGAATCTGTACTTTGTGAGCTTCGTTGTGCCCAGTAGAAGCTCCTCTTAGGAATCCCTTCTTCTGTAGCTGTCAACTTAGAGACCCTCGTTGGGGTGGGGGAGGTTTAAGCAACAGGGCTGGGAAGTGCCACCTTAATTGTTTGCTCATCTTTTCTCTTTATTACAATGAGTAATCACAGATGAAAGATAATTGGAAGAGGGGGTCACTTAACTGAGGGCTCTTCCTCCTGGGCATGGCTCTCTCAGCAACCGAGACCCCCTCCCCATGTTTTCCCAAGAATGTGTGATTGTAATAATAACAGTAGTAATCATAGTGAATACAGGTAGAGTGCTATGTGCCAGCTAAGTGTAAGCTTATTGAGTCCTCTCAACAGCTTTATGAAATGCATGCCACTATTAATGCTTATCTTGTACAGTTGGAGAAACTGAGGCATAGATTAAATAACTTTCCTAGGATCCTAGATGTAGTGAATGGTGGAGCTATTTGAACTCAAGTATTCTGGCCCCTGACCTTGAGTTTGTAACCAATGTATTGTATTGCCTTTATCCCTAGTGACAAAAAAGGCTCTTTCCACATGAAACCACTCACTTTTAGCTGGTGACTGGTTTTCCAAAAGGAGGTTCCCATTACTTATACTGGGGACAGGTATAAGAAATCAGCAGAAAACACTTAAAACTCCACACACACAGAGGAAATAGACAACACTTTTTTTCTTTCACATTCAATTGCACACTATATGTCAGTCTTTGACAAGTAAACTAAAATCTATCTGAAGTGGAACTCAAAGCTTCAAGCCATTGATGGGGAATTGAGCATTTTCTGTGGTAGATTCCCAGGAATGAGTCTGTTGTGATTGGAGCCAGTGAAAGGCACCTTGCCCTCTGACAGTTCTCATGGAGGGAGACGGCTGATGGAAGGTATGGCTGGATTTGCCTTTCTGGGCAGCAGAGCTGAGGCTCCAGCTGAAGACACGATTTTTTCCTGACTTTCTGGGGGTTTTGCCAATGCAAGGGGAAGGGACTCATGATAGGGAAGTAGATTATTACTATATATCTCCCCGATTCATTGTACCATTGCCAGAGGGAGAAAATTGAAGTGACTCCTCTTTTTTGTGTGTGTTACTTCCCCCCGTTTTCTTTTAAAAGTCAAGTTTACCCTTATCCAAACTGTGCATTGCTCTATCCTCTGTCTCTTCTTTCCTTTTCTCCCCTTTTCTCCCCTTTTTCTCTCTGGTTTCTCCTTTTCCTTTGCCAGTCTGGCTCCCCTCCCTGCCCTCATTCTCCCAAGTCTTCCTCTCCTTGTCCTTTTTTTTTAAAAAAAGATTTTATTTTATTTCTTTTTAGACAAAGAGGAAGGAAGGAGAAAGAGGAGAGAAACGTCAATGTGTGTTTGCCTCTCACGTGCCCCCCGACTGGGGACCTGACCTGGTCTGCAACCTAGGTGTGTCCCCTGATTGGGAATCGAACCAGTGATCCTTTGGTTCACAGGCCAGCGCTCAATCCACTAAGCCACACCAGCCAGGGCTCCTTGTCCTTCTTTTAGCCCCAATTTTCACAAATTCACATATTATAAGCATTAACTAGCCACTACCCTGAAGAGATACGAAGCAATGTGGGGCAAGGAAGTTTTACTGCCAGGTTTTAACGACTTCCTGCTGCCAGCCTTTGTCTGTGGCATTTGCCATCGCTGTGAAGTTGCAGTGAACGAGGGGCTGCACTTACCTTTCTAACCTTTCCTCTGTTGATGCTGGAGACACAAGTTGAATGTTGAGCACTCATACCGTGCTGTCACCTTCTAAATGTATTACACATTCTTTTAAATGAGAATTGAGAGCCCTGGCTGGAGCAGCTCAGTTGGTTAGAGCATCGTCCTTTAACTGAAAGGTTGCAAGTTCGATTCCTGGTCAGGGTACATACCTAGGTTTTGGTTTCAATCCCTAGCCCCGACACCTACAATCCCTGGCTTGGGAGCATGTGGGAGACAACCAATTGATGCTTTCCATTCACATTGATGTTTCTCTCTCTCCCTCCCTCCCTCTCTAAAAGCAATGAAGAAATGTCCTCGGGTAAAAAATAAAATTAAAAAAGAGAATTGAAAGAAGCTCGGATTGGTATGGGGGAGGCAGGATTGGAAGGGGAATCTCTAGTAATTTGGCAAGAAAATAGTAATTTCTTTTGTCAAATGAAGTTTATCATCCTAGTAATCCAGGAATGAGCTTGCCTCAAAATGTGATATGAATTTTCAAAGAATTAACCCTAAGCGTGTATGTATGTATGTATGTATGTATGTATCCCTCACAACTAGAGAAGACAAGGTTTTTAAAAACACCCTCCATTCTTTTAAGAGAGACGAAGTATTGAGAATGGTGAGAGAGGGAGGGCTGTCAAATGAGGGTTAGAACAGCCTATGACATCATCACCACATGTCCTGGCAGCTACAGATTTCTCTGCCTCCATTCTTAGGTCAACAACATTCATGAACCAGGTATTCTCTTCGGATTCTCAGAGAAGGAAAAGGCTGTGTCTATAATCAAATCTTCCGTAGCATCTTGCCCATGGGGCACAATAAATGGAGCATGTGTGGGCTCTTGCTCTGTGCCAGGCACTATACTGATGTTTATACACATTATCTTACTCCATCTTCAGGCCAGCCCTGTGAGGAGAGTAGCATGATCACCCCACTTTAGAAAAGGGGACACAAGAGCATAGAGAGGTAAAGCAAAATGCCAGCGTCACAGAGATGGCCACACACCCAGATTTTCAATAAATGCCTTTAAAATTTTTTAACCTTAGTTTTCTTTTTTTTTTAAAGATTTTATTTATTTATTTTTAAAAGAGGGGAAGGGAGGGAGAAAGAGAGGGAAAAAAAGATCGATTGGCTGCCTCCCGCATGACTCCCAACAGGGTACCTGGCCGGCAAACCAGACACGTACCCTGATCGGAAATCGAACCAGCAATCTTTTGGCTCAGAGGCCGGCACTCAATTCACAACAGCCACAACAGCCAGGGCCTTCTGGTTTTCTTTAAATTATTATAAATGTATTCCATGCCTGGCCCAGCAGTGAGCCATTTAGAGCCAGCTTTGAGGGCTAGTGCACAGATTGGCTCTCCTGCCTTTTACACGTGACTTGTATTTCCAGGTCCAAAGCAGAGGCTCATGTTTGCATTTCCCAGCCCTCAGGAAAGGGGGGATAGGAGGCCTAAGGCAAGTGTGTTTTTCTTTAAGAACTTGATCAGAAGTTGAACTCCGGCCATACTTGTGTCCACTCTATCCCATTTACCCAAAGTTGGTCACATGGCCCACACCTAGCTTCCAGAGAGGCTGGGAGTTACAGTCTCTGGTTGAGCAGCTTTGAGCTCAGCTAAAACAGCAGTGAACGTTGTGTTGGGGGCTGTCAGGTGTTCTTGCTTGCTAAAGGAAGGGGGATGTGGGGGGAGGGAGGAGGCGAGAAGTTTGCAGGCACTTAACACACTATTAAAGTGTTAACCTGGAATTTTGCCTTTAAAATAAAAAGTTAGCTACTTAAATAGTGTAAGACAGATTTTAGTAGGGGTTCTTCAGGGACTTTATCAATTTTCAAGCTGTATATAAATGTCCATGAAATATTATTCAAGCAGGTCAAGGACCTCTACTTGGACCTGATTTTAGCACTAACTGGCTGTGTGACCTTGGACACATTACTGGTAATTAGCTTAGCTATTTTCTCATCTGTTATTTTATCTTGATAATACCAGCCACAACTGTTGATAAGGATTAAATGTAATATCCATAAAAGGATCCTGGGATACAGTATTTGCTCAAAATTATAGCTCTTCGTTACAGTTCAGTCAATAAGCTTTCAATACTCTTTGACACATAGGAGGAGAAAAAGGGCAGTGATAGGGTTTGGCAAGTAGAGAATTTGTGTACAGATAAGAGCTAGTTAAAGTAAAATGGAGAATCAGAAAAACCGGGAGTACAAAAAAGCAAAATATATTTACACCCCAATTTCCCAGTAACTATTAGTAAGTTCAAGTTAGAATCGTACATATTTTTCCTTGATGTTCTGTTGTTTTTATCTTTATTTTATCTTCATTCTTAAAGAATATTTTTTACTGGATATAGAATTCTGGGTTGACAGTGGTGTTTTGATTTTAAGACTTTCAAGATTTATCTCGGCCTCGCTTATTTCTGACAAGTCAGCGTTAATTCTTCTTGTTGCTCCATTGTCATTTTTCTCTCGCTGCTTTCAAGCTATTCTTTCTCTTTTGTTCTCAGAAGTCTGACTTGGATGTGTACAGATGTAGTTTTCTTTGCATTTCATTCGTCTTGTGAATCACTGAGCTTCTTAAATCTGTGAATCTATCTCTTTCACCAGATTTTGGGAAGTTTGGTCATTATTTCTTCCCAAAATTTTTTTTGCACTACTCTCTCTCCTCAACTTTTGGGACTCTAATTTCACATGTGTCAAACTTTCTGATATTGTCCCACAGATCCCTAAGGATCTGTTCATGTTTTTCTACTCTTTTCTCTCTGTTCTTCAGAATGGATAATTCCTGTTGGTTGGTCTTCAAGTTCACTGGCTCTTCCTTTTGTCACCTCAATTCTTCTACTAAGCCCAACCAGTGGACTTTTATTTTAGATATTTTATTTTTCATTTCTACCATTTCCATTTGATTTTTTCTTCATAGTTTCTATTTCCTTGCTAAGATTTTCTATTTGTTCATTCATTAAAGGCTTATTTTCCTTGAGCATAGTTATAACAGCTGTTTTAAACTCCTTGTCTGCTCATTTCAATATGTGGGACATCTTTGGGTTGATCTTCATTGATTTCATTTTCTCTTGAGTCTAAGTCACATTTTCTAATGTAGTTATACATTTGGATTATATCCTGGGTGTTGAATTATATACTACAAAGACCCTAGTTTCTGTTCTATCCTTCAGGAAGTTACTACTTCTTTATTTCAATGAAATAGGCACATAACTTGGCTAGACAGAAGCTGAGATACCACTCAGCAGCTGAAATCTCATTCAGCACTTTGTCTCACCTGGGCTGCTTGATACAAGTAGTTCAATGGTCAGCTAGAGACGTGGGCAGAGTCTACACACAGAGTTTGGGGCGTGCTCTCTCTCTCTCTCTCTGGCTCTCCATTTTTGGAGCATCTTCCCTTCACTATTAGGTTTATGTGATGCCTCTGAACTCTTTCCTCTTATTCTTTATGCCAGGAAGAAATCAGACTTTCTGCTCTAGTGTTAGCTGCCCTGCTCAGTGTGGACTAGGGTAGGGGTGTCAAACTCATTTTCATTGGGGCCACATCAGCCTCACAGTTGCCTTCAAAGGGCCGAATGTGATTTTAGGGCTGTATAAATGTAATCAGTCCTTAACTGTTAAGGAATTGAAATTACATACAGCCTTTTGAAGGCAACCGCGAGACTGATGTGGCCCCTGGTGAAAATGAGTTTGACACCCCTGGGCTAGGGCCTACTCTTAGGTATTGATAGAAAGACATAAAAAACGAAAAATTGATCCATGCCATTCCCTCCTCCAGTTGTTGGCTCCCTTCCAGTGTTTGCTTTTGGTTGCTATCCACTGCCATCCAGGTTTATTCATATTTTGTCCAGTGTCCACAGTTGTTATTTTTGGTCCAAAGATAACAAGAGGGTTAGTCCAATAGCAGCTTGTCTTCCATTATTAGAAGGTAGAGTATCTGCTACAGTGAGAGCTATAGTAGGATATAATTAAGAGTGGTATGTTAAAGATGACTTGGATTCTTCAAAACTCTTCCTATTGATACAAGGGATCTGTCATACTTCCCCTTGAATCTGTGTGGACTCTTCTTTGACTGACAGAATATGGTTAAGTTAGCACTGTGTCACTCTGGACCAACATCTTATGAGAACTTATGTCTTCTGGTTTCTGTTCATGGTCATACTCTTTTTTAGAGACAGTTTCTCAGTTGTCATGTAAGAAATGTGACTATCTTGGGACTTTCATACTGTGAGCAAGCCCAGAATAACTCTATGGAAAGGGTAGGTGGAGAAACAAATTCAGTTACTTATCTTGAAGGAGAGGGAGAAGGAGAAAGAGAGAGATAGAGACCCAGACAACCACCAGCTTTCCAGCTCCTGGTCTTCTGAGTTATCCCAGCTGAGGTCTTAGTTATCATAAAGCTGAGATGAGCCATCCTCATTGTCCTGTTGGCATTTCTCACCACAAAATCACAATGTATACAATCTAATACAAACTGTTGTTTTTAGCCATTAAGTTATGGGGTGGTTTGTTACCCACCAGGAAATTTATATTATTTCTTAAAATATATAGGGTTTTTTATGGAAAAGATCCAATTGCCTATATTATATGTGAAACATCGGTGTTCATAGAGTAAATCTACACATTGAATCTACACTACCCTAATTTTTTCCCCTTTTAGCTGCTTCTGAAATTATAGTAGAGAATATCAGGAGAGCATAACCAGGCATTAGGGATTATACTTTGCAAATTAATCCATTTTTGTGATGGCAAAACAGCAGCACCAGTATTGACAGATGAAGAAACTGAGAAGGAGTTTAACTAAGGAGAAGTGGCTGGAGTAGGGTCACAATGGCGGTACTAGAATTTGAATTGAGTATTCCCAAATTCATTGCATAGTTCAGAGAACATATTGATTGATTATTGATTGATTTCTGACAAGTTAGGTCAATGAGCATAGATGAGTTCAAAATAGCTACTATTATTCAATTGTGAGTCTTAAAAAGAAAATCAAATAGAAGACTTGGGTCTCCTTTTTGGCACTGATCCCTGTTAGCATCAATTAGACTGTGATCTGCTATGATATTCTAATTTTTAGCACAAAAAGAAAATGAATTGATTTCAAGGTTGATATATTTTAACATTTAAAAGGAAATACTTTCATAAAAATATGGGCATCTTAACCATAGAATAAATGGCTTGACATTTGTGAGAGCAAAGCAGTCAATAAAAAGAGGATTTTTGTATTGAAAAATAAATCATTAACCAAGGCTATTTCTAAGTTCAATTTTAAAAACTTGAATATGTCATTAATATATTTTTCCTTCTATTTTCTCTTGATTACACAGCCCCCATCATAGAAAAGGAGTTGGCTGATTTCCCTGATACCTCTCACTCTTGGATAAATTAATAGCTTCAATTCTTCCCTCCATGCTTTAGTACCAAGTAGGAATCTCTCCCATAATGAGCAGGGGCAATTTGGAGGGACAGAATCAGTCATGTGTCCTGATGTGGTGAGTAAACATCAGACCCTCTTGAAGCATTCCATGAAAGACTAAATTCTCTGTTTTGAGTGTCTTGACAAACAGATATGAACCCAAGATGGGCACCTATGTGATAAATCTGTTTTAAAGATGACATGGGCCCTGGCTGGTGTGGCTCAATGTAGCACCAGTCTGTGAACTAAAAGGTCGCTGGTTCGATTCCCAGTCAGGGCACATGCCTGTGTTGCTGGCCAGGTCCCCAGTAGGGGGCACGCAAGAGGCAACCACACATTGATATTTCTGTCCCTCTCTTTCTCCCTTCCCCTCTGTCTAAAAACAAAAAACAAAACGAAACAAAAGCTGGGAATTCATTTATAGGGTTCACTCCCAAAGCATGTTATTATGTTGAATTCTTTGACACTCCTCCCATGAACAGGTAGAATCTCATTCCCCTCCTCTTAACTATGGGCTAGCTTTAGTCCCTCACTTTGAATGAATGGAATGCAGCAGAAATGATGCTGTGTGACTTCTCAGGCTAGATTAGAAAAGACAACACAGCTCCTTCCTGGTACTTTTTCTTGGACTGCTTGTTCTAAAAACCCAGTCACTATAGTGTTAAGAAGCCCAGATCGTGTGGAGGGGCCATGTGAAAATATATTAGCTAAGTCTCAACCAGCAGCCAGCATCAATTTTCAGGTGTCTGAGTCAGGAAGCCCTAGAGATGACTCCATCCTTAGCCACTCTCTATCTGCAATCAGGTGAGTGATCCCAAGCAATAACTGCCTCGCTGAGCTTACTCAAGCACTTCAACTGTGAGAGTAAATAATGGCAAAATTATTGTCATCATTGTAAGCCACTAAGTTTTGAGGCGATTCATCACACAGCAGTAGATGACCAGAACACCATGCAAAGCAATAAGGGTTTTGCTTAGTTTCCCATTATATAAGCAGCTTCACAGCTATCTCTTCACAACTGCAGTTCCATCCTGTCTCAGTTTAGATTCCACCAGAAGCAGATTTGAGATAAGGACTTGGGTGCATGTAGCTGACTTGGGAGGTGATCACAGAAAGCAGAAGTGAAGTGGAGGATAAAGTAAGGTAATGAAGGAAGAAAGCAATAAATGTTTGCAAATTAGCTGGCTACTGTGGTTGGCAGCTGAGGCTCAATCCCAGTGGGGATCCTCTCAGGAACCATGTAGATTGTGCCTCAGAATCATCGCCCCAGAGGATGGGGAGACTGAAGCATCTATCCGCTCATCTTGCCTCTTATTGATTGCTTGCCTGTAGGAACATTTCCACGGTATACCTGCTTACAGATGAACATCCTTCTGCAGCTCAGAGAGAGCGGAGTGTAGAGACCCTGCTGCACATGTTCAATGTGGGACACTGGCAATGGTGCATGGAAATGTCCATGACAGCTGTGTTGAAGTCAGGTGACTCAAAGGGATGTGACACAGTACATCACAGGTATTTGCCACACCCTCTGATCCATTATCCATGTGCCAGCCTAGGAGACATTTTCAAAGCACAAATTTGCTTTCAAAACACCACCCTAATTTATATCCTTCAGTGGTTTCCCATTGCTCACAGAAAAAAAATAAAATCCTGACCATGGCCTTGCATGTCTGGCCCTACCTATCTCAAGCACTTCTTGTACCATTCTTCGTCAATCTCTGCCCTTCAGCCAAACTGGCGTTATTTCATTTCCCCAGAAGAGCCACAGCCTTTGTACATGTAGTTCATACTGCCTGGAATACTCAGCCCAACCTCACCTCTAAGCCAGTTAGGTAACTCTACTCATTATCAGTTCATATCAGTTCAAGCATCACTTTCTTAGGGGAGGCATTCCTAATCCCCCAGTCTGGATCAGGCTCCTATAAAAACTTACTTCATTTTATATACTCCTTTAGTTGTTCATGCCATCAATATCTGTCTCCCACATAAGACTGAAGCCCAAAAAGGGCCGAGATCATGTTTTAGATAGAATAGCTGGGATATAAAAGGTGAGTGTATGTGTGTGTGTGTGCAGATATGCATGTTTGAGATTAGAGGCAAAACCATTTGAAGCATCTATATTCTTTGGGTCCTGTGGATCTTTTCAAAGACCTGAATTCACCAAGTTTCCTATTCAATAATGTACATCTTTAAGTAGCCTGTGCTATTTCTCTTCCATTCCAGCCTGATCTTCAGCTTTAGACCCTGAAGGAGACACTCAGCAGGAGTAAGTGATGGGGTCCGTGCAAGGCAAGCCCACTACTGATCTCCCAAAGGAGGGATCCCTCTGTGGTCACTGGCTCCCCAAAGGAAGAGTCTGTAGTGCCTGGTATAATATGCCCCAAAGCATTTTTTAAAAGTATATATTTCATTGTCAAAATGGTCCGGGATTCCCTAGTGTGTTTGGAAACCAGAAATTTGGGTGGGTAAAATGGGAGTAAAAGGAACCCCAACATTTTCAGTTTGCAGAGTTTAATGGTAATAAAGACGGTGTAAGAGCCTCCATTTGAAGACGCTTAGGAAGAGGATTGACTCTAAATCCAGGGAATTATCCAGATTCTGTGTGAGGACTGGCGAGGCCACCTTTGGAATACTATGCACAGTTCCAGTCACCTCATTACAAAAGGATATTATAGAAATGGAGAAGGTACAGCAGAGGGCAGAGAGAACCGCACGGGGATTTAAGGAGCTTAGATATTCAGAGTGGTATTCTTTGGCAAAGAAGAGATTAAGTGGGAACTCATTAAAGTATAGACAATTCTGAAGGGACTAGAGAGGATAATTGTTTCAAGGCTATTTGAGTTAGTGTCAAATACAAGAACAAGAGGTTAGTAACTTAAGCTAAGAAAGTGAATTTAGACAGGCATTTTCTGAATTGAGTGTAAACGAAATAAAACAAAGGACTGAGGATGGTGAAAATAAGAGACATAGATTTTTCAGGGGAGGAAACATGTAATTTTTCCAGTTGGGTTCATTTGCATTAAATAATGAAGAGTGATGTTTTTTTTCCTTTTCCACTTTGAACAATTATATCTTATCAGCAGTGTTAAATTAAAAAGGGTTAGAGTGGCTATTTATAATTTTAAAGAATCTAGAAGAGAAGGACTAGCTCCAGAGAACGAACACGTGGATAAGAGCCTCTTGGCTTTTCTCTGCCTCAAAAGGTCATAGGTTTCTGACCTGAACCCGCCGCCCATACCGCTTTACTGTTGAGTTTTGTACCATTGGCCAGTCCTGGTGAAATTTTACATTTGTTCAGCCTATAAAATACCCAAAATGATGATTTCCAGGGTAAAAGATCTTCTTTTACTTAGGTAAAAATTGTGGGGATGATGGTGAAATAATTATATGTTTTTTAAATATTGGCTGTAAATAGTGGTTCGCTTCATCCTTATCTTAAGGACCTCGATGTAGTTCAGATGCCATGTATGAAGCACCAGTGTGAGCTAGGCACTGCGGAAGATTCAGCACCTACACGTAGGTGCCTGGTAGGTATTTGCTGAACAGACACCATTCCTACCCTCAATAAACTTCTATGACATAATGCCATTGGAACCAAAAGTGAGGGTATTAGCAGTGTAGTGGGGGACAGAGGAGGGACCGTTTGAGCCATAGATAACAGGGTAGCAATTAAGAGACAGGCTTCGGAGTCTGCTTGAAACCCTGATCTGTTGTTGGCCATCGTCTTCTTGGGCAAGTGACTCCTCTGAGCCTCAGTTTCTTCATCTAAAAAAATGAAGGGGATAGGACTCCCACTGCCTCTGTGAGTTCGAGTGAGGATTACAGTGAATTGATGTGAGTAAATTACACATTACTGGAATGTAGTCGGTGCTCAAAAGTAGCAGCTGCAATTATGAGGCTGAAGGAACAGAATTAAAGGCCACAGAGTAGGGAGCAGCTCTACCTAATGGGTTTAGCAGGTTCATGGGTGGAAGAAAGTTGTTGTTTTAACTAACTTCTGTTTCTCTGTCTGTAGTGCCTCTCTCATGGCGTTGTTGTATGCAGTATATGAGGCTTAGCACAGTGACTGTGTTCCGGAAGTTCTCAGCGAGTGTTCAACGTGACCGTTATTGTTCCCACCTGCCTCAATGAGACACGGCAAGCCCCAGGTTAAAGTAGCTTCATCCTCTTTTCCCCTTTGTTTTTACAAAGCAACTGGAAAAGAAACTAGTCATTTGTCCCCAGCTGCCCCACTTCCACATACAGGTTACTGAATAGACAATGAAGTCTTCCTGAGTCTCGGAGTATCTTCACTGTGGGACACATGGAAATTAAGCAGCATTGACTCACAGGTCACTCAGCATCAGTACATGCAAGGCAAGCTGTTGGTGTTACTTTACAGACGGTAATCCCACCACAGAAGTACTCTGCAGGAAAGCTAAGGGAAATTCAAGTGCACACGAAAGTGGAGAGACTAGTGTGATAAACCACGATGTGCCCACGTTGCGGTCAGCAGCACCTGGCCATGGCTGCTCACCCACACACCTTCCCCCATCCCTCCCTGACTGTTGTATTTTTTAACAGAAATAAGATGTTTTCTTTTTTAAATTCTTCAGCATGTACCTCTAAAAAATAAGGACTCTTAAAAATTACCACACTACCACCTTACACCTAAAAAATGAACAATAATTCCTTAACATCATCAAACGTCTAACCAGCACTCAGACTTTCCTGACCTCATCACAACTTCTTTTCTGCACCCAGTTTGCTGTATTCAGAATCCAAGCAAGTTATATGCTCTGCGTTTTGTTGATAGGCCTCCAAAGCATTTTTAAATCTCTAGGCCCTCCCCTTTTATTTTCTTGCTATTTATTCATAGAAGAAATCAGATTATTTTTCCTATAAAATTTACCATATTCTGGATCTTGCTAAATGCCTCTTCTCTTCTCTGTCTGTCCTACACTAAAATGGAGAGCCTTAATCAGATATTCAGATATGGGCTCTGTTTTTTTGGCAACGCTCCTTGACTGAGCATGATGACATAATTCATGTTGCATTGCATCAGGAGGGACATAACGTCTGGCGTCTCTCTTTGCGACTTTACAGTTGATCAGCAGGTTGAGGGATTGTTAGCCAGGTTCATCGCATGAAGTTTCCCATTGGCCTTTCACCTCATAGTATGAGCAGCCATTAAGGATGGTTGTTTAGATCCATTATTTCATCAAGGGGTTGCGAAATAGTGCTATAATTCTATTATTCCTTCTGCATCTGTTAGCTGCAATTCCTCTATGAAGAATTTTGCCTGAACAACTACTTTAATACCTCAAGGTATTGTCAGAACAGAAAAGTCAGCATGAATATTTGATTCTTTTCCCTTATTTGCCAATTCCCTAGCATCATCCAAAGTTATTGATTATTTTTTTATTTTTATGCACTTTCAAATTTTAATATATTTGACATACTTCAATATATTATACTTATTATTCTTTTTAATTTCCAGATTCTTTCATTTTTGGTTAATGGGAGTAGCTTCAAGTTAGCTACTGGGTCTTTTGATATGACCGTGACCATCTTGGATAGCTTTCTTGCTTGCTGGTATAACAAGGCATCCAGGCTCATCTTGTACAGTCTGGGAATCTGTCACTTCCTAAGAAGTGCTGATTCTTTTAGTGGCAAATTGCATTTGAGACCACAATCTAGGCACTAGGCTGCTCATTGCCACTGGGTTGACCAGGCTTTAACCATTGTTTCTGGCATACTATGTTTCAAAAACCTACCTACAAAAAAAAAGCAAAGGCCAAGAACTGGAAGGCTTCAGTAATAAGTTACCACTGGAACTAATTTGATTTGCTCTCCCAGTAAAAATAGTTTTTAAATATTGTCACAATATCTGAAGACTAATTTCTCTAAAGTGGTAGTAAGATGATAATGTCGTAAGGAATTCGAAGTTACCCAAGAGAAGTGAAGAACAAAGTAGATTAGGAGCTCTAGGGTCAGAACTGAGGTGGGAGATAGGTGAGGGCCCTAGAAAGTAAAGAGTGGGAAAGAAGAACCTAGAATCTGAGCCAGCTGTAGATATTGTTAACCAGTCCAGCCCTACATACACACAGGTACTGTGGGCACATGTTTACCTGTGACCATATTCGGCCCTAAATACCTCTTTCTCCCAGTCAGGACTACACCTGGCCACAGACTCCACTTTTAGAGTCACATAGACCAATGGTTCTCAACACTGATCTTTGGCAAAATTTTGACCAATCTATAGCACAAGGCAAAAAAAAAGGAAAATCATGTATTTTCCAAATGTGCTCTCTGGGAAGGCGCCCTTCAAACTTCAACCTGAAAATATGTGCTTCCATTTGGGTTTGTTTTTTTTTCCTGTTGTTAAATATTCTTTCTCATATGAAGTTCTGGTGATGATAGATGGCAAGTTTTGGTGTTTTATTAAGTGGGCAAATCTTTGTTTTACAAATCTGTCCTTTGAAACATGAATAGTCTGTGGAATCCAAAGTTGGGAGACCCATTAGGTCAATTGTCTGAAATGCAGCTGCTGTCTGGGAAAGAAGAGGTGTACTCCAGCTGGAGAAGGTAAGGGGCGGTTTCTTCTCAGGTCTGAGAGGACAAAGTACATGCTCTTGTATGGAGGGTGAGGATGAGAAGAGAATGGTGCGGCTGGGAAGGGGTTAAGTCAAGGCTGAACAAGAGCCAGCAAAGGTCCTAAACAAACAAACAAACAAACAAACAAACAAAGCAGGCCCAGGAGGGAGGCCTAGGAGGAGGTTGACTGAAGGGGGAACTGGGTGGGGGGGGGACAACAGATCCCTATCACTTCAATTTAGCCGAAAAGCACTTACTGGGAACCAAAGTATTAGGGACATGTAAACACTAGGGGGTTCAAAATGAATGTGACCCTTGAGACCAGTTCCTACCCTTGAGAAAGTCACAAAACTGCTGTGCGAGTCTGTATGATTGGGCTGGTGGCCAGGGAATGCCATGGCAACTGAGGACAGGGCAGGAGCCGGCTCCTAGCCCTCCACTTCTGTGGCTCGTTCTCTACCCCTGTCTTTCTTTCCACCTTCCCACCCCAGAGCACTCCACCTCAGAGCTCTATTAATTTGGGCATAAGATGAGTAAAAAGATAACAGAAAACTTTTAAAATAACTTTACTATCCTCCATGTTGTTTTAGAGGCTGAAGTCTTAGATAAGGGGCATTTAGGCATGGATATTACGTAGCTGTGGCCCGCATGCTTCTGGAGCTCGCGGATTGCTGGTGGGATCAGCACGTGAAAGGCAAACACAAGGGCTCAAGGGCAGATGTGCAGAGATACATACATTCATGTGTCACTGGATGATGGGGATACATTCTGAGAAATACATCATTAGGTGATTTTGTCGTCGTGCGAACATCATAGAGGGTACTTACATAAACCTGGGTGGAATAGACTACGACACACCCAGGCTATCTGATACAGGCTATTGCTCCTAGGCTATAAGCCTGTACAGTGTGCTACTGTACAAAACAACAGGACACTAAATCAAGCACAAGACAAAATGATGAGATCAAGAAACGCAGTAAATACGGAATGTATGAAGCTGCTACCTGTGTAACAAGGCATACTGTTTTACAGCAAGCTTTTTTTAATAAGTAGAAAGAGTATACTCTGAAATAACAATAAAACTGTAGTATAGTAAATACACAAACCAAGTAACATAGTAGTTTGTTATCTTTATCAAGTATTATGCACTCTGCATAATGGTATGCGCTGTACTTTTATACAAGAGGCAGAGCAGTAGCTTTGTTTACACCAACGTCACCATGAACATGTGAGGAATGCTTTGCACTACCGTGTTATCACAGCTGTGAACTCACAACGACCGCGATGTCCCAAGGCCATAGAAGGCCAAGCTCCAACTGGGTAAAGCCCTCTTTCCTCTCCTCAAGCTTCTGACCTTGTCCAGTCAGTCCCCTGCTCTCAAAAGAGAGCTCCAGCTTCAGGGCAGAGGCTGCCTCCTTTCCTTCCTCACCTACCCCTTCCCCCAGCACCCTCATCACCCCTGTCTTCCCAGCATTCCTCTGGAGCACGTGAATCCTGCCTGCACCTGCGCTTTACAGCCTTTCCCACAGACCTCCCAGCCTTGCCTGGCCAGGCTCCCTTCCCACAGAAGCAGCCAGCCCTCTTGAAACAGACCCGCCAGTGCCTCCCTAGAGCTCTGGACCTGTCATTGCTTCCTGGTGTCTGCCAGCAGGTAGGCTCCCCGGGCCCCTGTGCCCCAGTGTGGGAGTAAAGGAGCCCAGAACCCTGGGACAGGGAGGGAATGTGCTAACAGGCCAGCTTCCTTGCTGGGGCAGGATCACAGTTCCCTGACTGATTCTGTTCTGGCTGGTACCTTAACAAGGCACCCTTGATTGCTGCCTTCCCTTTTCCTGTATCATTCTACGTTCTCCTACCAGCATGTTCCCTATGTCTTCAAAGAAACTTAAAAAAAATATACTTAGCCTTGGCTGGTGTAGCTCAGTGGATTGAGCATGGGCTGTGAACCAAAGGGTCGCTGGCTCAATTCCCAGTCAGGGCACATGCCTGGGTTGCAGGCCAGGGCCCCAGTGGGGGCCACATGAGAGGCAACCACACATTGATGTTTCTTTCCCTCTCTCTCTCCCTCCTTTCCCCTCTCTCTAAAAAAAATAAATAAATAAAATCTTTTAAAAAATATTTAGCCCTGGCTGGTGTAACTCAGTGGATTGAGCACAGGCCTGTAAACCAAAGGGTTGCTGGTTCGATTCCCAGTCAGGGCACATGCCTGGGTTCTGGGCCAGGTTCCCAGTAGGGGATGTGCAAGAGGCAACCACACACTGATGTTTCTCTCCCTCTCTTTCTCCTTCCTTTCTCCTCTCTCTAAAAATAAATAAAATCTTTAAAAATATATTTTATTTGTTTTTAGCAAGAGGGGGAGGGAGAAAGAAAAGGTAAGAAACATCTGTGTGGGAGAGAAACATTGATCCATCGATCCATCGATCACCTCTCACATGCCCCCAACTGGGGACCTGGCCTGCGACCCAGGCACGATAAACCAGCAACCTTTCAGTTTGCAGGATGATGCCCAACCCACTGAGTGACACCAGTCAGGGCCAAAGAAACTTTTTACATACATCTTTATATTATGATTTTTTTCTGGGAAACCCAAACTAAGATGTCTCCCTGGAGCTCACATTTGTTTTGCCAAAGCCACTGTACTTCTTCCTGTTTGTACCTCCAATGGGCACTTTTCAGTCCTTGTTTTGCTTATCTCTGGCAGGATTGGCCACTGATGATCACCTTCTCTTTCACGAAATACTCTGTTCATGAAACCCTATGCTCCTGGTTTTCGTCATATCCCTGGCCATGCCTTTCCAATCTCCTTTATGGGCCTTTTTTACGGCCAGCTTTATTGAGATATAATGCATATACCATACCAATTTGAAAGCAGACTGTTGAGTAGTTTTTAGTCCTACTTTCAGAGTTGTCCAACTCTCACCACAATCAAATTTATAGCCCTCTCATCACCCCAAACAGAAACCTCCTTATTTTCCCTCCTCCAAGCCCAGTGCAAGTACCAACTGACTCTCTGTCTCTGTAGGTTGGCCTATCTGGACATTTCATATATAAATGGAATCATACGAAAGTGTGGTCTTTTGTGATGGCTTCTTGCACTTAGCATAATGTTTTCAAGGTTTATTTATGTAGCATGTCAGTACTTCATTCCTTTTATGGCTAAATAATAATCTATTATATACATTTACTACATTTTATTTATCCATTCCTCAGTCGATGGACTTTGGGCTATTTCCACCTTTTAACTCTTATGCATAGTGTTGCTGTGAACATTCCCCTACAAGTTTTTGTGTGGGCCTACGTTTCCATTTCTCTAGATTCTAGATCTTAGAGTGGAATTACGGGGTCATATGGTAACTCTATGTTTAACACTTTGAGGAACTTCCAGACTGTTTTCCACAGAGACTGCATGCCCACCAGCCTTGTGTGGAAGCTTCCATTTCTCGACATACTTGCTAATGCTTATTATTATCTGTCTTTTTTATTCTAGTCACCCTAATGGATATAAAGTGGTATCTCATTGTGGTTTTTATTTGCATTTCCCTAGTGGCTAAAGATAAACATCTTTTTCTGTGCTTTTTGGCCATTTGTATATCTTCTTTTTTTTTTTTGAGAAATGTCTTTTGCTTATGGGCTCATTTTGTAAATGTTGGTATCACTCTAGGCTCAGTATTGATCCCCTATTCTCTTCTCCCTATACACGTATATACTCATGTTCACTCTTTATTCATTTCCTATTCATTTATTCAATCATATTTTTATTCAACAAACATTCATTAATCTCCTAAAATGTACCAAGCACTGAGCTCAGTGTTCAGGCCAAAGAGCTATGAATGAACAGATGAAGTCCTTGCTAATGAGAAGCTTGCATTCTTATAGGAGGAGAAAATATTAAATAAAGAAGCAAATAAGTAAGATAATGTGAGACAATGGGAGAGCTATGACGTCAGTAGGACGGAGCAATGTGAAGAGTGCCAGAGGCTGGGCAAGGGGAGTGGGCGTTAGTTTAGACTGGGTGACTGGGGAAGGCCTCTCCTGTGAGGTGATGCTTGAGCTAAGACCTACACGCTAAGAAAAAGGCAAACCATGAGGAGAGTAGGGACAACCCTCCGGGCAGAGAGAAGCAAGTGAGAGGAAGGAGCTGTGTGCATTTGCGGAGAGGGAGAAGGCCAGGGTGGCTGGAGAGCGGTGAGTGAAGGTGAGAATGCTAGGAGGTGAGGTCAGAGAGGAAGGATGGTTAAGAGAAAGTTGACTAGACCTGGGATTCCTGGGATTATGCCTGATATAATTTTGGAGGGAACAGTCAATGAGCCACAAACATACAGGGGTGTCCTTCAAACTAGAAGTGAACGCTTCTCTGTGCCTCCTCCATAACCTAATTATAACTCTTCCCACATAGAAGCAAAATGATGTTGAATACTCTACCTGAGAATAGCTGATACATAAAAACCTGGCATGAACCATTACTTTGTTTAAAATAGAAAAATAAAACCCAAACTAGCACTGCAGGGTGACAATTTATGGTGTTGGAAATGTCTTCAGAAGCCTTTTTAGAGTTTTGTGTTGAATGTTTATGGAAGGTGTAAAATTCTTATAATGCCAGCATTTTATGAACAGTGCAGTTGGCAAGTCCTTTCAGCTTGATCCCTGCTTACAGGAAATGTCGATTTTCCTTCATTTTTTCCTACTGTTTCCAGCCCATCAAAAATAGACAAGATGTAACAGGACAGTCCATTTATACTATTCTTTTTGGAAATAATTGCCAGAAGCACTTTATGGTTGTCAAAGCCCCACCAATGTGACTCCCAAGTGGTCTTCTGTGTAAAAAGGCACATGCTCCTACTCATCTTTGTATTCTTCTCCCATTTCCACCACCGGGAGGATAATCAGGCTGGGAGAGGCAGCCCGTTAAAATTCAGTGCTATGCAAAGGGCAAGAAGCGAGGTGAAAATGATGTATACAGAACCCTGCAAAAGGGAGGCATAGACTCTCTCTGTTTAAGAATGAGCTTCATGAAAGAGTTAGAAAAAGCTCAGGTTTACCAGATATGCAGAACCATATGCATGCATTAATTAAAGGAATGTGAAGGAGGGGGAGGGGATCTGAGAAAATAACAAAGCTGCAGTGTGTGCATGCAATGATTTTTCATTCTGTTTCGCTTCAGCTCTGCCCCTGCAACAGAGGATCTAATCAATCTGCCGGCTATTAAGTTTGTTAATTGATAATGCATACTAATTAGGCTGTGCGCAGTTACTTAAGAGACTTTGCTAAGGTGATTGTAGGCACAAGTCCAAATGGAGTTTAAAGTATTCTGTGTGAGGTTAAAACCCATCAACCAGAATAGATGGATTTTATATTATAACAGAAGGCACAACATACCCATAAGTATTTAATGTATTGCACAGTTATCCATTATTACATATTTTAACTCTACAAAATAATTAAAAATATAAAAACAGCTACTAAAAACTATCACTAAATCACATTGGTGAGTGTGTGAGGAAGTGTTGATGAGAGAGTGCTATTTTCTCATCAAGGTAAATGTTTAATTTTCTCATTTGTATTTGGGAACAGTCAGGGTTAGCAAGAGAAGAGGCTTTGTGAGAAGCAAGATGTATTGAACTGTGTGGACAGCAGAGGAACTGAACAGCCTCAGATGCCGGGCTGTGAGGCTCATGTTTCAAAGGTCAGCACTCCAGAGGCTACCTAGCTGACCCATAGAAACACATTATCTGGGAGCTCAAGTTGAAACATGTTTATCAACCATAAAATTAGCTGCTGGTCCTATGGTCTGAACCCTTCCTTTGGCACGCTATTACTTTGAGAATGGACTGACAAAAACCTCCAGGCATCCTGCAACAAACATCCCTTGAGAAAACATTAAGGAGGATGACTCACCTCCTCTACATCTTGGAGAATGAAGCAGTTCCAGTTTAGGTCCAAGAGCTATGTCTGGTTGGGTCCAAAGAGATTTCTCCAGATGAGAGTGATGTCTCATTCTGCTCTGGTGACTCTCTTAGAGGTTCAAACAGATCAACGACCAGCTACTAGCTCAGAAATCAAATCACAGGGCTAACCTAGGTGAGGTCAAAATTCCCCATGAGGCCTTAAAATCTCCCTGTTCTTCTGAAAGCTTCAGAGACTGGCTTCATGAACTTCATTCATTCATTTAGCAGATGTCTCTTGGGTAGATTACATGATCCAGGCACTGTGCTTTGTACTGGGGAAGCCAGAGTCCCCTCCCTCCACATAGCTTAGAGTTCGGCATGAGACATATGCTGCCAGAGGAGCTTTCTAAAAATAAAAATGTATTCATATACTCCCCTTCATAAAATCACTTGCTTCTCTGGGAGGAAGTTTAAATTCCCTACTATGGCATTTGAAGTTCTCCAGCCTTATATCTTGACATTTCTTCCTTTTCAATAAACATTTTTTGAGAAACTTCTGTGTTCTAGGCACTGTATCAGATGCAGGATTTACATCAGAAAGCCAACTAGATATAGTCCCTGCTTCAACAAGATCAGTTTTGAGCAGATTCAAGCCATATTCAGAGGAAAATCTATCCCTCAGTTTTGTGACATTTATTCACCAAAAATGAAGTCTGATACTCATCAAGACTGTAAAACTACATGTCAAATTCTATTAAGGTCAATAGGGAATAGGTATTTTCTGGACTTTTAATGAAATGATCAGAAAATATCATATGCAGTTTCTTTTATTTATATGCATGAATCAAGAAGTTTAGGTCTAGATTAGGCTGATCCTTGGGGCTTCTGGGTAGATCAATAATATGGTATTTGGTTGTTCCTCAAAATCTTGTTACTATCAAATTATTGATATAATGTCTTTGATTTTTTGGTTGGGGGCTCATATGGCAGAGTTGACAAAAATTCTACTAGGCTACTCTACAAACCAACATTTAAAAAAAGAGGAGTGGGCCCGGGCTGGTGTGACTCAGTGGATTGAGTGCTGGCCTGAGAACCAAAGGGTTGCTGGTTCGATTCCCAGTCAGGACACATGCTTGGATTGCGGGCCACGCCCCCTGTAGGGGGTTCATAAGAGGCAACCACACATTGATTGATATTTCTCTCCTTCTCTTTCTCTCTTCCCTCCTCTCTGTCTAAAAATAAATAAATAAAATCTTTTTAAAAAATAGGAGTGGGAGAAAAGCTTCCATGGAAGAATATTTAGCAAGAACAGAGGGAGGTGTCTATTTTATTTCCACTCCTTAGTCAAACCTAGAGTTCCCACAAGCAAATTTGAAGCTAGCAGGAGTCTGTGGTGTAGATGGTATGCATTTAATTAACAAATGAATTGTGTTCCTACAGTGTGACCATTGAACCTGGAGCTGATCTATACTGCTTTGTTTTAGCTATTTTGAGATGACTGAGTTCAATGACTCTGTGTAGGGAAAACTAATCTCTGAATAGTCGATACGAAGCATCTAAGAGAAAAAATAACTGGAGGCTCACTACGCTTATGAGGCAAACATTCTTAACGTGGGCAAATAGCATAATAAAGGGTAGGGATGAATAAAAACTTGGAGAGAATAAGGTTGTGCAAGCCAGAGTTTATCTAAATGTAGTGAGCACATATTAAAAATAGATACCCATGGCGGTATTGCATAAATGCAGTAATTAGTGTGTAACAACCGCAGAAGTATTTCTTGTGAGCATGTGCCAATGGCACAGGAATTTATTCTTATTGTACCAAAAGATAAAATTGGATTACAAATTTTATGAAATGATTAAAAACTACATATGCAATTATTTTTCCTCCTTGTTAAGGAGAGGTGACAGGATTTTGTATTCTGACATACTGATACTATCATTTGGATAATACTGAAAATGAATAATTTTCTAAAGATTGACTGGTTTTTAAAATAGTTTCTAGGTGAAGGAAACAGAAATGAAAACTCTCAGTTTTGTGACATTTATTCACCAAAAATGAAGTCTGATACTTATCAAGACTGTGAAACTATGTGCCAAAGTCTGTTAAGTTCAATAGGGAATAGGTATTTTCTGGACTTTTACTGGAATGATCAGAACGTTTCATATGCATTTATTTTAATTGTATGTGTAAATTGAGAAGATAACTGTAGTAGCCTCTTTTTTATATACAGATGTTAAGATTTATCAGTCAGGGTAGGTTAACTGCTATAACAAATAGCCCTAAAATCTTAGAGATTTAACACTAAATGAGTTCTGTTGTTTGTTTTTCTGTTGTCTTGTTTTTCCAGTAAGGGTTGACAGCAAGGCCCTGCTCCAAACAGTGTCTCAGGAGCCCAGGCTCCTTCTGATGGGTGGCTCTGTCATTCTTTAAGGCCTGAGGGGGATCCTCAGTGTTTAGTGAACATTAAGGAAAAGAGAAGGGAGGATAGTTATGGGCCTGCCTAAAGGTGGTGTACATCACTTCTGCCTGCAGTCTGCTGGGCGGACTTATCATATGGCTGCACCTAACTCTGAGGGAGTAGGGAAATGCAGTCTGGCTGGGTGCCCAGGAGGAAAACGTACAGCCAGCCAGTCTCTACTACATATAATTAACCCAAACAATGTCTCTAAGAAAAAGGTCAGTGATCAAACAAAAGTAATAAGCCTATTACTTGGCTACATTAAGGCAACAACCAAAATGACATTGTTTACTAGAAATCCCCCAGAGACATTTTATGAAATGAAATCTGATCTGCAAAACAAAATCTGCAAAAAATAATGCAGCAAGAATTGCAAGGAATGTTTCATGTTATTAACCACAGTGTTTTGAGTCAACCTAGTTTCATCAGTTTCTAAGCCCCAGGGAGGTTGGTGTGTGCAGCCATCCATCTGTCTGCATCTCCCTTAAGTGCCCTCGCACAGGTCCTGCCGTGAGCCACCTCTCTAAGTTCTGTTACCAACCCCACTGATACCTCTCTTTTCTGAGCAACAACACCCCACAATTCCAGTTTGATAATGTAGTTAAACCAACCCCTGCTGACTGTAAGACTGAGGGATCTAATTGGTTTTCAATCACAAGCTTCTAAGAACTCTGGTCACAGATTACGTTGTCTATATACAGTTTTGCCTTAATTCATGAGAGACAGATTTTATAAAACAGTTAAATTAGAATGTAATTATTTTCTTTACCATAAAATCCACCAGTTGAATTTAATTAACAAATTTCTCTCTCCAGTGTACTCGAAATATTATTTGAAAAGCAATCATTTTAGAGGTTACTGAGAAGTTGTGTGGCTTTTCAGTAATGTACAGTCAATACATAGCTCTCCCACTGCTGGTGACTAGGGCTGGCCAGAGGGGCTCTGGCCAGAAGGAATGTATATTGTTTTGGGAATGGCTTGTAACTCCCTCCTTATCTCCTTCTGGGAGTGGCTTCTGATCCTGTGCCTGCTTCTTAATCTTTTACCTCTGCACATACATACTGAGGTCATGTAGTTCAGAGTCATATATAAGACACAAGCCTTCTTTGTCTGGGACCCCTTATAGCAAGCCTCAGACTGGAGGAGGCGCGGTCTCTGTCTACCAGCCCAGCTGCCGTCAGGGCACTCCCCTGTGATGTGAGTAATAGATGGCATGTCCACATCTGCTAGTCCACCAGGTGGCTTTTTTCAGAATATTATGAATACTTAAGCAGCTCCCTGGTTTGGGGCTCCTGTGGTACAAGTCATATCTCATGCATAATATAAGGCATAGTAATAGATAGATAGATAGATAGATAGATAGATAGATAGATAGATAAAATTTATTCTGTTATATACTATTTTTATTTTATTTTATTTTTAGATTTCACTTTTTTAATTTTAGAGAGAGGTTAATGGAGAGAGAAAGAGAATGAGAGAAACATTGATTGGTTGTGTCTCGCATGCCTCCAACTGGGCATCCGGCCCACAGCACAAGCATGTGCCCTGACTGGGAATCAAACCAGTGACCCTTTGGTTTGCAGGCTGGAACTCAATCCACTGAGCCACACCAGCCAGGGTGCTTTTCTTTATTTTAGATGTGAAAGAGATTTTCATTTCATTTGTCTTTAGGAGAGTTTTGATTTAATCAGAAGAGTAATTGCAGTATCATTCTATTTCTTCCCACATTTTCATAATTATTTCCAGGTAAAAAAAAGTCTGTATACAGTTGGTACATTAGAAATTAATAAATTTTAACTTGAAAAACAGATGTTTTAAGTAGAAGTGTTAAGCAAATTTTATAAATTTGACACCTTATTTACTCCCAAACTGAGCGATCTTAAATGAGCCAGAAAAATGAATAAAAACTTTGGGTTGTCTGTCAATTAATATGCAGATAAAATAAAAATCATTGACTTTTAGCTTATTTCCACTGTCAATTAAATTATGTTAATTTTAAATTTAAAAAATGAAGATGAATGAATCTCTCTTTTATGA
>VMDR010003918.1:0-66009 GCA_007922815.1 Macrotus californicus | reverse complement strand
CCCTTCCCTTCCCTTCCCTTCCCTTCCCACTCTCTCTCCCTCCCTTCTTTCCAACAATGCTTGTTAGTCCAGTTCTAGGCACTGGGGGGCTACAATGACCCAAATGTATCCAGGCTCTTCCTTCAAGCGACCAGCAAGTATGGCCAGGAAGAAAAAGCTGGCTTACAAACTGTCCTACCTTGAGTCCTGCCAAAGCAGGACCTGAGACACAGTTATAGGGGCAGGAAATTTATTTAGATGTGATTGCAAGAAGCAGGAGTGAGGGGTCAGAGAAAGTGAGAAAGAGAAGAAAGGAAATTCCAATAAAGGTGTGTGTCGATCTGGTCCCCACTGTGGGCAAGTCGGGCGCAACACTGCTGGCGACTTTCTGAGAAAGCACATAGAATGTGCCTCGGCTTCTAGAAAACCCTCAGTCAGGGGAAACAGAGACACCATTGATAGGATGCTGTCCACGGGCAGGAGCGTGTTCACTCCAAATGTGCTGAGATCAGAGGCTGTGGAATGGCACACCACAGACAGCTCCTGCATGTGTGCAGTGGGGGAGTTGGGCCTCTGGGCGGTCAGGGCAGCCTTCCTGGAGGAAGGGACACATGAGTTGAAATCTGACCATTGAGAAGCAGTTAAATAAGCAGTACGGTGGGGTAAGGTAGGGAGGAAAGAGCTTTCCAGAAAGGTGGAATAGCTTGTGCAAAGACTCCGAGGCAGGAAGGAGCATGGTGCACTTGAGGACTGAACCCCCTGGCTGGAGCAAGGGGAATGAGGGGAAAGAAGCAGAGCATGGGGCAGATGGGCGTAGGACCCAGACCCTGTGGGCTCTGGGCTTCAGCAGGGCAGGAGCCATTGGAGGGCATCAGAGACACCACCCTAGCTTGTGTGGGGAGCGGATGCATGTGGGCATGGTGACATGAGGCAGGGAGAGCAGAGAAGCTGCTGTGGAGGTTGTTGGAGGTGGGAGGGTGTGTGTTCTGGGCCTGGTCTGGTCACCACTGAGCCATGGTGTTACATGGATCAAGTGACTTCATGTTCCAGACTCCAGTGTCCTCACAGTGTCATGGTCAACACTCCCCAGAGCCATTGCTAGGAGCCAAAAAAGCCGGGTCTGTGGCAGCAACTAGCACAAAGCCACATGCCTAGCAGGCGCTCTGAGGGGCTTTGCTCCTCCCTCCTCTTTTCCTGCCCTTTGACCTCAGAGACCTGTCCTGCCAGACTGAGGGTGTTTCTGGGAGGAAGGGTCTCACAAATGTCTTCTCAATTTGTGCTGATAGAAAGAGAGCAGCTTCTGGCCTTGGCTTTGAGAGAGCCCCTTCATGGCAGGATGGGGTGTGGGTGGCTGGCCAGCCATTCTGAGCAAACTAATGGGTGCTGTGCACAGGAGCATGAGCTGGAGATGTCAGTGCCCAACACAGGACGGTAGACTCCTGACTCTGCAGTGCCCTTTCTCTCCCAAAGGGGACTTTCCAGAGCCACCCCCCTCCATCATGCCACCCCCACTGAGATCTTGTCTCAGATTCTCCCTTAATTAGTTGTCTCAGTCTGAAATCCAAGAGAGCTCTGCCACAGAGAGGCCAGGGATCCAGCAGCTTTCGCTTTTAATGGAAAACACCCCAGGGGTGAGGAGCACTCAGTCATTCACACCTTGGTGTGAACTGGGGTGAAAGACTGTGAAAGTGCTAACTGCTGAAGGCAAGTGGCCAAGTTAGTGGCCTAGTCAGCCAAGCTAGCTGGGAGGGCCCCCCCCCCCCCCAGGCTGGAGGGCAGAGGGATGCTGAGGGCGAGCGGTTGGGAGAACCAGAGACCCCACTTCTTTTCTCTCTCCGGGCCTTCTTTGCCCATTTGGTATAATTGGCAAAGTGGGCTATGTGCTCCTAAGTACTTGGCATCTTGGGGTTCCAAATGGGGTTTTCATGGTGCTCAGTGCTTGGCACAGCACCAGGTGTGTGTCTGGTACAAAATACACTTCAGATGGATGGATAGATGGATGGATGGATGGATGGATGGATGGATGGATGGATGGACAAATGGACAGATGGACAAACAGGTAGACAGACGGGTGGCCAAGCGAATGCCTGAGTCAGTGGTTGGGTGAGCAGCTCCAGGGCATCACTGACCAAACTCTGGTGAAGCCTATTTGGGCTGGTGGTTTTCATCCCAGAACCCAGGGTCAGGCTCCTTGTGTTTACAGCCTATTTCCCAAGAGGGCTCCCTTATTCAAGGTTCTGTACAACACTTGTTGTGCCTCTAAAGTGCCTGGGAGAATACCTTCTAGATGGTTTTTTCTCCCCCAGGCTATTGATTTTTAAGTGACTGCGACATCCATGCGAAGGGCCCTGGTCCTCAGGCACAGGGAACATGACAGGCCTTCCTGCTCTGTTAGGTAGTGGGGTGGGGTATGAGATGGTGTAAAATGCAGCGGGAAACCAGGCATACTCACACTGCAGCTTTCTGCGGAGTATCCCAGAGAAGTGCTGGGGCTCCAGAGACCTTGTCTGGATAGATTTGGAGAGAAGATGAAGGAGTTCTCTCTCACTGGTGAATCCTTGGGGTTTTTATTCTTTCACTTAGCTGGTTCTTTGATGTCCTTTCTAACTATTCACTCACTTAACTATTTTTTTCATCCCCCCAACATTTAGCCATCCACTCCTCCAACTATCTACCCATCCACCCATCCTCCTGACTGCCCATCTACCCATCCATCCACTCACCCATTTTTCTATCCATTATCTGTCCATCCACTCATCCTACCCTGCATCCATCCATCCATCCAACCACCCATCCATCCATCTAACCATCCAACTACCCATCCATCCATCAAATTATTCGTCCATCCATCTAACCATCCATCCATCCATCCATCCATCCATCCATCCATCCATCCATTCATCCAACCACCCATCCATCTATCCATTCATCCATCTAACCATCCAACCACCCATCCATCCATCCAACTATCCATCCATCCAACCATCCAACCACCCATCCATCCATCCACCCACTCACCATGCATTCTTCTATCCCATGCACTACTACCACCTACCATCTAATCCACACCAATATTTGCTCCATACACTGGCCATACCAAGGTGGCTGAGGTAAGGTCAATGCATTCAAGGAGCCACCAGCCTGTGGGGATGACCACGAGACAAGCAGTTGTAACTCAGACAGAGCACCGCAGTTGGGGCCATATGAGGGGCTCTGTGAGCTCAGAGTAGCGCACTCTGCCCCTGTTCCCATGGCCTTCCCAGGTGCTCTCCCCTTGCCTGGGATACTTCTTCTCCTCCCATCTTCGGGGTCCCTCCTGCTCATCCCTTAAGTCTTGGTCCGGGGCACTTTCTCTGGGTTCACGTCTCATTCATTCCTGACCTGGCCAGTAGTACATATACTGCAAATGTCTGGGGAAGAGATGAAAGTGGGTGACCAGCCTAAGAAATGGGGGCAAAGGGCAGAATATATGAGGGTGGCTGGGATGGCATCCAAGATCATCTCCCCCTCTTAAGATCCTTAATCTAATCACATTTGTAGCATCCCTTTTGCCAGGTAAGGTCTCATATTCTCAGGTTCTGGGAATTAGGGCATGAACATCTCTGGCATGCCATTATTCTGTTGATTGCATCCTTTGAGAAGACACTATGGACATGGACTTAGAGAAAGGAGAGAGCAAGGGAGGAGGAAGGGAGGGCTACCAGGGGGTCATGCCGTCTGACCCCTGTGCAGGAGAAGGGGAAGGAAGGGGGTCTCTAAGAGAAGGATTTCAGGTATTTCTAAGAAAGCATCATCCAGACCAGTGGAGACTCCTGGAGTCAAAGTCGCTCGGCAGAGGAGTCCAGGGGCTTTCAGGAACGGGACACTGCCTCGGTGTCCTTGCCAGGCTCAATCCCCAGCTGGGGCAGCTTGTGGGGAGTGTGGCCTCGGTACAGACATGGAGACTGAGTCAAAGTGCAGCCGCTGGGGCCAGCAGTCCTGATACAGGAGACACCTGATTGCCGGCATGTATTGTGTGCCCGGTGAGACCTTTGCCAACCCTCAATTCCCAGAGGGGAGACTGAGGCTTCAAGAGGGGAGGCCACTCAGCCAGGAGCAGGCATAGACAGAGTGTGAACTTATACCCTAGCTTCCCATGTTCTTCCTGGACAATCTTGATGGGGACACTCTGTGCCCAGGGCCATAAACAACAGTGCCTGCTGTGTTCCTAAGTCTTCCCTTACTGGGGTCTGGGAGTGCTCCGGGGGAGACAGGTGGGAAGTGATGTGGCTCCTAGACAGAAGAGCACCATTATCGGGTCTTCACGGTGCTTATAGCTGTGGCGGCACGTGGTGCAGGCCCGGAAGATGGATGGTGTCGCCCACCTCCCTGGCCATGCCCAGACCTTCCTTGGGGAAGGTGGTCCTTGCCAGGAGGCTGCCTCTGGCTCCTCTGCTGTATCTGGAGAGGGCATGCGGGGGCTAGGCACACTGACTTCGACGAAAGTATTCTCCCCATTTTACAGCAGAAGAAACTGAGTCCAGGCTCAATTGGAAGGGCCTCACCAAGGACAAGAACCAGATCAGATGCTCCCTTACAGTCCAGCGGTCAGCTGAGGGGCCTGGTCTAGATAAATCCATGGTGAAGAGAGAAATTCTAATAATAACCACGACAGTCAGCACCCTGTCTGGTCAGCAGGCAGCCTGTGAGGCTGGGCCATTCCCATTTTACAGATGAGAAAGCCAATGGTCCAAAGGAATTTGCCCGAGTACATGAGAACACAAGAGGTAGGGCTGGGATTTGAACCCAGGACCAGCTGAGCCCAGGCTCTTGTGTTTTTCTTTTTCACACCTTCTTCCTAGTGGTTTGATCTCCTTGACTTTGACCGCTCTGTGTTAAAAGTAGAGCTTGGGGCCTGCTCCATGGGGTGAGTCCTTCTAGTTAAAAGTCAGAATGGTGGATGTGACCGCTTACTGACCATTTGCCCTGTGCCAGCCATCCCTAGCATTAGCTGAAACCAGATGCAGAGTCTTATTGCCCCCAAACTGCAGAGGAGGGAAACCGAGGCTCCCCGAGGTTTGCTTCCCCTACCAAGGTTACACCTCTAGTGAGGACAGAGTCAGCCCCCCCTGCCCCCCACGCGGCTCGTGCTTTTCCCTGCTTCCTTTTCAGTTTTCTTCCTTGTATATGCAGGAAGATGAAGCCTTGGGGCCTCCTGGGGGAGACCAGACCAGGGTGTTCTCTAGGGCCCTCTCTCCCCACGGTCCGTCTGTGGGTCCGGAAACCAGCAAGCAGATGTTCGATGTCCACGGAGCAGGCCACAGCTGTGGCCCTGGAAGCTGCAGGCCTCCTTGGCTGACCTTGTGGAGCCGGGAGGGCCACTCTCGGTGACAGGTTCAGTTTGAGGTCGGGTGTGGGCTGGGGAAGCACTTGTGCAGGGATGAGGGTTAGCAGGAACTTTCTGGATTCATCGCCCCTGGGCTGGAGGTATCCCATGGATGCCCCCTCTCCAGTGCCCTGACACCCATGCATGCTGGGGTCACTCTGGAGCTGACTTCCTAGGCTAAACAGGATGTCCCAGCTGACTGGCTGTGTGACTGGGGAAGGTCACTTACCATCTCTGGGCCTCAACCGCCTCATCTGTAAGGAGGGGTCAGACTGGCGGGGTCATCTGTCTCCCACAGCTTGTCTGGCCCCAAGGGGCCTGGCCCAGAGCCCACGAAGGCGAATCGGCCCCTTCCTTGAGCCATTTCCAACCTTTCCCAGCCTGTGGACAAGGGATCTCCCTGAGCCACATGCAGTATCTGTGCCTGTAAAATGGGTTTTCTTATATCACCTGCCTCGTGGGTTATGCGAAACCTCGGCAGGGACCACACTAAGTAAGTGGAAGTGCAGCGTCCTAGGAAAACCCACCTGCTGAGGGTGGCCGTGGGGGGCAGCCAGGTCGCAGGCCAAGGCCCAGCTGTGCCCGTTCGTGGCCAGCTTTCCTCCTGTGTGCAGTGGGGCTGGAATAACTCAGAGATTCTGTGAGGGTACGGAGCACACCTTCTAAAACACTCTCCCCGTCCACCCTCCCTTCCCCTTCCTCTCTTTCTCCCTTGTTCCCCCACTTCCCCCTCCTCTACCCCCTTTTATTCTCCCTCCCCAGTTACCTGGGGAAAAGGGAGAGGTGACACCAGCAGTGTCCTGGTCCTGTGAGTAGGCTCCCCAGTGCAGGAGGCACTGGGAAGAGGCACCTGAGTGACCCCCCTCCACAACCACCCCACCTCCATTGTCTTGGCCCAGGGGGAGGAGAGGAGGGCGAGGGAGGGGCCCTTCCAATACTCATAGGCACTAGCCAGCAAGCAGAGATGCTCCTCACCACAGGCTGGTGCCTTACCTGTCCCCGCAGACGTAACCATGGGGTGGCACAGAGGTCCCTTGTCAGACCCCGGGCCTGTCCCTTCATCTCTCTGGGTCTCTGTCCCTGGCCCCCCACCCCAAGAAATGGGGATAGTGAAATCTGCCTGGTTGGGAGGGGCTGTTGTCATGAGTGAATGAGATGAAGTTGGTTTGGAGGGGTTCCCAGGGATTCTGGACCTCTCGGTGGGGCCCAGAGGTTCATTTGGCACATGAGGGGTTCACCAGAAGTGGGGCATTGTGGGAACTGGGATGCCAGGCTTCTCATCTGTAAAGCCTTCTCTGAGGCCTCTAAATAAGCTTTTTTTGAGGCGAACTTTAAATTTGCCAAAGCCACAAAACCTCTCGCCACCCTAAAGACTGAAGGGCAAGGGCAGCCATGACCCAGCCTGGCCCCACGGCGGGGTCTTAGCACTCCTGCTCTCTCGCCCGGGGGAGAGAGGGTGGGTGGCATCTGTTGGCTCTGCTGTAGTTTTTGAACGATGATGGCATTGCCGAGCTCTCTGCAATGGGGCTAGCGTGTGGGCCTGGACATCAGCCACCTCCAACTTCAGAGTGCCTGGGAATCACTCGGATGTCAAGTTAAGGTTCAGGTTCAGACTCAGACTCAGCAGTCCTGGCTACATGATTTGCAGGGCCCAATGCAAACTGACCATGTGGGCCCCTTGTTCAAAAATTGGTCAAAAGACATGGGCAGTAGAGCATGGGGCCCTGAGGGACTGCACAGGTCTTGTGCCCATGAAGCTGGCCTGAGAATCTGTATTTCTAATATCCTCCAGGTAGGCTGATGCTGCCAGCCCCACGCCACACTTAGAGGACTTGGGTTTGGGGTGTCAATGGCAGACTGGAGGGGTGCAATAAGTGCTCAGCTGGTATCAGGAGACACTGGGTCTGGCCCTCTGTCTGCCATGTGAACTTGGACAACCGCCTCAGTCTCTCTGAGCGCCAGCCTCTCCAACTAGGAGGCGAGAGGGTCTTGATGGCCTCTCAGCCACCTCCCCTCAGGCACTCTGTGCTGCTGTGAAGCCCCCAAACTCTCCCCTTCAAACGGCTGGCCGAGATACAATCACCAGAGTCCCCTTATCCACTCTGCCTGGTGGGAAATGATTTTTAAACAAAGCCCACCTTCCTTTGAAGCCTGTTGACTTTCTGCATTCCCGAGCCCACCGCCCTGCCTGCGGTTTCCCTGCCAAGCCACCGTCTCAGATAAACAAATGGCGAAAGCCCGGCAAATAAATAAGCAAATGCCCACCACACCCCACCAAATCCCACCTTACTTGGCATCTTTTCAGAACAAGTGTCCTGGTGACAATGTTGAGACATCGGGGCCCTGCGGGGAGGAGGAGGCAGGTGGGTGACGGGGGAGGACAATTGGAATAAAATGAGGTCAGATCCCCAAGAAGGGCCGCCGGCTTTAATCCCATAATGGAAGTTGGGGAGGATTGTGCCTTCCAAGGCTCCCAATGGGCTTCTGTCGTGGAGACAACAAGCACTGTACATGGGTAAAGTGGCTTTTAGAACTATTAGAATGTGGGTGTGCTGGGAATGGCAGGGGGGGGAGCAGGATGGGAAAATTAAAATTCTGCTGCTGCCCAAGGTTCCTGGGCTCCAGCTCGCCGCGCGAGCATCGATCTGTTCCAGCATTTGACTTTCAACCATGACAAAACTGTGGGCAAATTAATTGTTCTCCAGGATATTAAGCATCAGACTCCATTAATCCTTTCTGAGTGAGATGCTTGCTGCATACTAATTGGGAGGGTTCCAGGCTGCCATGGGGTCTTTTTCCTGCCCACAGAGACCCCACCGGGTCCCACCTTTCTCTGTCTCCCTGGGTGCAGGTGCCGAGGGCTGAGCCCCCCTCCCTCGCCTTGTGCTCGCTTTGTTTCCCTTGGTGGCCAAGGACAGAGGGGGGACAGGTGGGCCCAACCTGAACCTCTCCTCCCCTGCCGGGGCATCTTCCTCCAGAGAAGCTGTGGGACTGGTGGCGAGATTGTTTTATGCAAATTCCAATATCTGTATGCAGGCGCGGCCATGAGGGTGAACGCAAGAAATAATTACCAAATTATGCACGTTGAGTTGATTTTCCTGAGTCCCAAGCTCTTAAAAGGAAAAGCAAAAACACAGTGACGCGCGTGTATAGAACAGAAAAAACCCTATAGCTCTCGCCCAAGAGTGGGAGGTGGGCTGCTGCCCTGGCTGAAGGTCTCCCTGGGGGTTTTGAGGGAGATGAAGTGAAGGGTCCAGGGCAGGACTCAGGGCTTCCAAGCTCTTGGCTGTCACCAAGTGGTAAGGTGTCCTAGAGCAAGTCACTTCCCTTTCTGGGCGTGAGTTTTCCCATCTGCAAAGGAGAGGAAAACAAGAGGTTTTCTGATGCCATGTCTTGAAGTGTGGGTGGCAGTGTGGTGGGGGGACCCAGTGAGCTGTGGCCGGGCTGACCAGGTGTACCCAGCAGGGCCCTGTGGGGACAGGGAAAACCCCTGGGTTGCCCCCTTGCCCAGCAGATTTCCTGTCTTTTTCAACAGCAACATCCATCTTATGTCCACAGGGTTGCGTGCCATCAGCTCCTCTCAGGGTGGCCTGAAGTTGTCATCCCATTTTGCAGACTGCAGCTCAGAGCAGCAGAGGGACCAAGCCAAAGTCATGCCCTGTAGGCGCCAGAAGGACTCATCTAGACTTATCTGCTGCCCCACCCTGGGACAAATCTACCCCTCTTCAATCCCGAGATGCCTTTCCTGGTTAGCGCGGCTTGCTTTCCTCCTGCGTGGGGAGAACCCAGTATGCACAGAACAGGGTGCACTTCTTGCCTCCTATGGT
This sequence comes from Macrotus californicus, assembly GCA_007922815.1. Classification (NCBI taxonomy): domain Eukaryota; kingdom Metazoa; phylum Chordata; class Mammalia; order Chiroptera; family Phyllostomidae; genus Macrotus; species Macrotus californicus. Next base: position 56,838 of record VMDR010003918.1, on the reverse strand, counting down.
CTCAGCTCTGCCCGGCACCTCCCGAACACAGAGAATTCACCTGGGGTCAGATCCCAGTTTAGAGAGTCCCAGATCTAATCATAAAAAGAGGTTAGAGTCACCTCCACTCTCATGGCCACTGGCATCCATACACACCGTGAAGTGTTTTTTGCTAAGCTCTTTCCACGTGGCACCCCACCAGTGTCTCACAACCATTCCATAAGGGGGGGAAGGGTCCTACCATGATCACTGTTTTCCATGTACAGAAACGGAGGCTCAGAGGGGCTACACCACTTGCCCAAGGTCACACAGAGCATGTCAGTGAGAGTATTAGGGTTCAAACTGCCTCTGACTTCCCAGCCCACGAGCGATACTGTAAAGGTATCTTATGTTCAATTCCTCTGTCCCCTTGTCCTGGGGGTGGGGCAGGCTCTCCTGACCACCCCCCCCCGACTGGCTCTGCTGCTCCCCATTTCTCCCACATGCCTTCTCAGACCGCAATGGGCCGCGAGGACAGCGTGCCAGTCGCTTGCTAACTGAGCGGATATTTATGCCTCTGCAAATACCACACACGCCTTCTGCATGATTGGGAGCTAAATGCAGTGTTACTTAATTAATGCGCATGTAACACACGAGAATATTACACCTATTAGAACTCACAGACAATTAACACTCCCAGGGCCGCTGCCGCGGCACGTCCCACAGACAAAAGCTCTGAAGCCGCCCCTGTGCTCAATTAGTCGCCCAGGGAAATGCTCCGTCCGCTTCGTATTCTGTGCATAAAAGTTTACGTGCTGTGCTACCGGCGCTAGTGGGTCATCAAATATTTTTAATTTCCAGCTCCCCCAAACCTCAAGGCACTTGTCTTTCTTGTTTTGACTGTTGATAAGAGAAAACCAAAGCCACCTCTTCCAGGGAGCACCCGCTGATTGCATCAGCCTTTTTCAGGTACTTTTCCTCCACCAACATCCCCCAGCAAGCCCACGTCCCCTTGTCACTCATTCTCCAGCAAGCCGATGACATGGCTGCAGGTGCATGCTTGGGTTCCCCTCCGGGTGCTTCTTGGGACCCACTGCCAGATAAACTGACCCTGGGGTGCTTGTCACAGCATCTACTGCTGATCCCTCTCAACCAAAGACTCTCAGGGGTCAGAAGCAGCAGATTGCTCTGGGCTCCCAGCTTGGGGCACCCCTAGAATCCTCCCAAGTAGCAACTCCCCCCACCGTGGTCCCCAGGCCCCACCTGCCCAGGCCTCAGGGATTAGGAGGGTCCCCAGAGCTGCCTGTCAGATCCCTCCCCAGACACTGTTTTCAAAAAGGATTAAATAAATATGTCCAGCAGGAGGGGGAGCCCCGGCTTCCACTGCCCGCTGGCGGGAAATTAAATAATGTTCATTTCTGTCGCTGTGAGCCGGAACAAGGCTGGTCGAGCTGCGGGGCCGAGCCGGGAGGCAGCTACGATTGGCAGCTCGTGGCAAGCCCTAAATCAGAGGAGCCGATGAAATTTCTAATAGCAGCAGCACGACTGGCATCGGCGGATAAATAAAGTTCCCCTCTTGAAAGGCAGCTTATTGCAGCCTGGCCGCCAAGGATATTAAGCCTGCGGCCAGGCTGGATGCAGGCCAGAAGCCAGCTGGGCCCAGGAGGTGAGCCTTTCCCCAGCAGAGACCTGCGGCCCCTGAAACAGTCCCTGGGGGTGAGCCCCTGGGTGTGCCCCGCCCCGAGCTGCATGGGTGTGCATTTGCAACATGAGGGCCTTAATTTGTAGGGTAGGTTTTGTTATTCCCACTGCTTAGGTGAGCAAAGGCTCAGAGTAGTGAGGCAGTCTGGCCGAGGTCATGCAGCTGGTCAAAGGTCCCTTCCTGTGTGTAGAGTGGAAGAGAGGAGGGATCCAAAGCTGGGTCTGATTCCACAACTCCATGGGGATAAAAAAGGCCCAAACTTCCCCACACAGGATCTGCAGCCATTTTCCAGGCTGCTCCTTGCAGAGATGAGCCAGCCCTGGCTGCCAGGGACCCGCAAGCCAGTGGGGGTGGGGAGACATGTCTACTAATAACCCTCATGACCCCTTTTACCTTGGCTCCAGTCTAGCTGAGTGACAGAGCCCTTGGACCCTGGAACCCGAATGCCTAGGACTGAATCCCATCTCTACCACACTGGCTGTGTGGCCTTGTAAAAGTCACCTAACTTCTCTGGGCCTCAGCTTCGTCAGCTGTAGAATGCGGATAATAACAGCACCTGCCTGCCTTCTAGGGTACCTGTGAGACTCCAGGGAGATGACTTGTGTAGAGGGCCTGGCAGAGGCCTGGCACAAGTGCCTTTAAGCATGTGCTTTCATTTCTTACCTTTCATTCATTCTTCCATCTGTCCATCATGCATCCATTCATTCTCTGCAGTGGCTACTATGTGATCGGTGCGCTGCACATATTTAATATCCTACAATTAGACATGTCACTGTGGTGCTGGGACACTGGCAGGGACGAGGGAACATGGCAGGTTGGGGGCCCGGCCCTCACAATCCTACTGCATAGAAGGTCTCAGAGAGATACTAAACAAGTCTTCACAGAAGTAATAGGGTTCAGAAAGCAGGTGTTCAGAGCTTTGTGAGTGTAGTCCCTGGAGCACCAGGGTCGGAGAGGGCTTCCTTAGAAGGACTTGTGTCCCCTAGGCCTGTGGGTGAGGGGAGAGGCCTCCAGGCAGCAGGAATAGCACGGGCAAAGGCCTCGAGACAGGGAGGAGCACCAGGGGCAAGTCCTGTGAGCCCCTCTGTGGGCCAGGGCCAGTGAGGAAGCTAGGAGGGCGTGAGAGTGAGCACTCAGGGTCCTGCCTGCCCATTTCACACATGGGCAAAGTGAGGCCCCAAGGCCATCCAGCAAAGCAACAAGGGCCAGAGCCAGGACGGACTCTGGGTAAGTGCCCTTCCAGCCCAGGGCTCTCCTTGTAGGAGGATGAACTCATTCCAGCCGGGGTAGGTGGTCAGACCAAGTGGTGTGCATGTCTCAGCTCAGCGAATTCTGCCAACAGCCCCAGAAGGACGTGTGTGGGTCCACGTAACAGAGGAGGAGGCTGGGGCTTAGTGCATTCCACCCCAGCTCCCAGTGAAGGAGCTGGGACTTGAACCAGGAGCCAAATGCTCGTGCCCCGGGGCGAGGGTGGACACAGAAGGAAATGGGGCACTGAAGGGACGGCCAGGAGCGTGTTGGTCCTTCAGGCACAGGTTTCCCCTCAGTTCTTCTTGGGCCAAGAGTGTCCCGTCAGGCCCAGCCACTGCCAGGGACAGACACTCAGGTCCTTCCCCTGTTCTTTCTTCCTCCCTATTGTCTCCGGATTCTGGTTCCATTTCAGCATCTGACTTCACATGGCTCAGGCCTTTTTGTGCAAAACCGCAAAGCCCTTTTCTTTGTGATTATAATTTTTTTTTTTTTTTGGAATCCAAAATCTCTTGACAGGAAAATCGGTGCTGGAGGTTGGAGAAGCTTATTTCCTTCTCCATGCGAAAGCCATTACTGGGCCGTCCGGGACAGGGCCCGTGTATGTGTGCCTGCAGACGGTCCAGCTCCCTTCCCCGCGCCCTGGAAAAGTGCGTCCAGCTGTCAGCCTGGAGCCGGCCCGGCGGAGGTAATGCAAACCAGGCTGCGCTGCGAAGCAGCCTTTAATCAGGGCTCGGGTCCGCCCAGCCCGGCCCTGCTTCCCTCAGGTGCCTGCTCCTCCACTCAGGGTGGGGGCTCCTTCGTGGTGGCTGCACATGCCCTGGGGCCGGGGCCTGGTGGTCCCCGGGGAGGTGGGGGGAGCTTCCCAGCTGACACAGGTCTCTCCGGGTTGGCATGTCCCTGGAGCCAGGGCTGAGGGACGTGGCAAAGGCAGTGCTGATGGGGGCAGAGAGTCAGGGGGCACCCTCTGAAGGTGAGTGTGGGGACAGGGTGGGTGGGTAGTGAAGGAAGGTGCAGGGGAGGGGGAAGGGGGTCTCAATACAGAGAGAGAGGGAGAGAGAGAGAGAATTGGTGATGGAGGGAGAGTGGGAGGGGCCAGGAAGTGGAGGAATGGAGAAAGACAGAGAGGCACAGAGAAAAGGAGTAAAGAGGGAGAGAGGAAAGAAAGGAAGGCACAAGGAGGGGCCTAGGAGAAGGGGTCAACCGAGGGAGGATTGAAGAGGCCAGTGAAGAAAATGCAGAGCAATAAAGAAAGAAAGAAGATCAAGTAAGAGTGAGAGAAAAGTGGAAAAGGCCCTAAGATTATTTTCCGGAAGTCTGATGGGAAGCGGCCGGAATCTGGGGCCTGGGTTTGATTCACAGGCCGGCTCTGTGACCTTGGACCAGTTTCTCCCCCTCCCAGACCTCGTCTCCATGTGAGTGAAATGAGCATGCCAGAGCTCGTGGTCGCCGAGGCTTCTCCAGGGGAGACCAGGGAGGGTGGAGCCCGGGTGGGAAGAAGGGCTGGCTGCGCACGGACATGCGGCGCTTGCGTAAGGAAGTGCATGATTTTGCCACGGAGCCGGCGTCTTCACCGCCCAGGAAGTGGAAGGTTTCTCAGCTCCACAGGAGCATGCTGCGAGTGCTTTGGAGAAAATCTGATTTCTGTGTTTACTTTGGTGCTGCTCCTGACATCCAGCAATGAGAGACTAGCTGTGTCCAAGGCTGGCACGATTGTGCGTGTACATGTGCACACGTGGGCATGCATTCACACTCGCCGTGGGTGACACCCCCACCCCAAAGCTCCCCAGCACCCTCAGTTCCCTGTTGTCCCAGGGGGCAGGATTCTGGTCCCGGTCGGGGAGATTCTCTAAGAGCTCTTAAGGCTCCTGGTGCCTTGGGTCGTGGCTGCCATGACCCGAAGTGGCCCAGCAGGGCCTCTGCCATCTGTCATGGGGCCAGCCTTCAGGACCTAGAGAATTCAAGTCTAGGATGGCCCTGATGATGAGGAGGGCAGTGAGGCGTGGAACAGGGAGTCCGAGGTGGGAGCCCTGGTTTGCCACCCAAGCTCTGAGTCCCTCTTCCTCATCCATGAACTGGGCCTCAGCTTCCCCATCTATGAAATGGGTCTAGCAATGCCCATGGACTGCCTCCCACAGCTGCTGTTGGGTGAATGCAGTGTTTCTCTGACCTCACCCTCCTGGGTCCCCCATCCCTGTCCGGCCCCATGCCCTGTCCTGCTTCTGGTCATGTCCCCCACCTCTAGCTGTGTGCTGTGAAAGGGAAGGGCCACATCTATCTGCTCCCCTTGTAACCCAGTGCCCAGCACATAGTAGGGGCCATCAAACATTAGTGCCCACCTATTGTGTAACCTCCCCCTTGTCACTTTAGGATCCGAGAATGTCCATGCTTACCCTAACTTGGAGACAAGAGGCCGGGGTTCCACCCCACTCCCTCTCCACCGTCTCTCTGTGAGGACCTAGGGACAACACTCAGGGCCTCAGTCTCTGTGTCTGTAAAATGGGTCTAGGCATGCCTGGGTGGCCCACCTATCCTGGTTGTGGAGAGATAGGGAAAGGCGGTGCTCCGTCTGAGATCTGGGGGCTTGTTGCTGCTGCTTGCAGTGGCAATGGGTCTAGAGTCCACAGGCCGGAGGCTGGGTGCAGGCTGGCCACTGAGGGTCAGTGGGATGCAGGGCTGGACAATTTCCCACAGGGTCCTCAGATTTCCCATTTGTGATTGGTCCATTTCATGGTATCTCCTGCTGCCCAACTCCCAGCTGTCCGCTGGCTCCTGACTCTGGCCCCATGGCCCCAGCTGCCTTTTATGTTCTTATCGCCTCGTCTGTTCGGCAGCCTTGTCCCTGTCTCTGGTCCTCCCCACTGCGCTGCCGCCCCCCAGCCCCGAATTCATCCTTAGCAGAGGTCATGAATGGGGGAGGGACCTCCCCTGCCTGCCTGGCAGGGCTTTATCTGTAATCTAATGCTGGCCCCAGGGACAAGGGGTCAGGGCACTGCCGGAATGAAATAGGAGGCTATCTAGTCAGAGTCCTGGAAGATGGAATTGGGGGAAGGGGACCTTGTTAGGGTAAAAGACAGTGGTAGGAAGGTCTGGGCCCATTCTGTCTCTGTTCCCAAAAGGGGGAGGTGCATCTCCACCTCCAGGCCTGTCTGCACCAAAGTCATGTGACTTTAAGCAAATCATTCCACTTCTTGAAGCCTCAGTTTTCTCCCCAGCAAAATGGGGTTGGGAGGATTCAATGAGTCCTTGTATTCTTCCTGTGGCTTGATGGGGCCTCAGCTCTTATATGCCACCAGCAACGCTGGTGACACCAGCGTTCAGAGACCTGAAGTCCCAGCCAGGAAGAGGATTGGGGTTTAAAAGCAGTCTTATATGTCTGCAGGACCATGCATGTGCTTTCCAAGGTGGACTTGTGGAAGTCCAAAGTCAAAGTCCCAAGCCAGGCTTCCCCTTGGTGCCAGGAGGAGGGTGAATTATCCCCCACCAGACAAGGGGCTCTCCTCTAGGCTGTCACACCTCTTCCTTTGGCAGCTCACAACTTAGCCAAGGAGGTGACACTTGCAATCATTTATAAAGGAGTTTGGCAGAAATTACCAACATAAAAGAGTTAAGGAAGGGCATTTTGGCAGTGGGGAACAGCATATGCAAAGGCACAGAGTCATACAATAGGACGGCATTTGCAGAGAAGGGTGTGGTAGTCCTGTGTGTCAGAGTGAAGGTCACTTGAGGTGGTAAAGTATGGATATGTGTCTGGGGAAGCAGACCAGGCTGGAGTGCATTTCCAGCTGTTGGTGGGTGGTTTGAAGCAGACTCCGTTTTAGAAAGTTCTTCCCAGGGTGGATATGCAATTGGCAGGGACAAGTTTGGCTAGGGTGACTACATATTTCAGAGGTGGGTAGTTATGGGAACAATCCAAGTGTGAGAACCGGGTGTTCAGGTGAGACAAGTCCAAGTCCAGAGACATTCAGGGGTGGAAATACAGCACAGCACCTGTAAGTGGGAAGGGTGATGAGAAGAAGGGGGTCAGAGCAATGCCCAGATTTCTGGCTGGGGCCACTGGGTGGAAGGTGGGAGCCTCCAGTGAGATGGGGCTTCGATAGGAAGAATGAGGGCAAAGAAAGTGAGCTTAGCTGAGCACATGTCAAGCCTGAGGAGCTGGTGGGTGTATCAGTTATCTATGACCACAATAATACCGAGTAACAAACAGCCATTAAAAGCTCAGCAGATTTCAGTGGTCAAAATGTATTCAGCTCATGTGTCCACGGGGTTTAGGTGCTTTGGGCAGGGATTGGTTGACCTTGGCTGGGCTCAGTCCAAGTCCTGCAGTGGGCTAGGCTGGCAGCTGACATAGGCTCGTGTCACCTGGCGCGAGTGGGGATGAGGCTCAGGTCCACACATCCCATCCTCCAGCAGGCCAGCCTAAACATTTTCTCATGACCTCGGTGAGCAAGCCCAATCATGCAAGTGCTTTTAAAGCCTCTGTTTACCAGCATGCCACTAGCCAAAGCAAGCAGCTGAGTCTGGAGTCAGAGTGGGAGGGCTCTGCATGGTCACTTGATGAAGAACATAGATATGTGGAGGGGTAATGAGTTGTGGCTAATAAGAGGGCGGCACCCAGAACTGGAGGTCTGAGGCTATGTCATCCATAGGAGGGGCAGGGGTTGCCCAGGCCAATGGTGTTGCTGAGAGGGAAGCCGAACCCCCTGGGCAATCCTTTCTGCCCCTTCGACTCCCAACCCTCTTCTGCCTTCTCATGGGAGAGAAAACCTCAGAGCTCAGAAAACCCAGGGAGGCCTCACCTGGCGTGTGCATAGTAGGTGCTCAACAAAACACCAGTGTAAGGAACGCGGCTAGGTAGACTGGGGGATTAGCCCCCTGTGGGTCAGCCGGTCAACTCTGGAGCTGGCGTGTACCGTGGGAGGCTGTGGAAACTGGTGTGACCCACCGAGGAAGCACCCACCCCGGGCCCCACCATGAACAAGGCTACCTTCTCAGACAAGAATGGAATTTGACCTGAATGACCTCACTAGTTATTTCCAAGGTTCCAGACCCTTCTGATATTTCTCATTCCATCCTCTCAACCGTCCCAGGGAGGATGGAGAGCCAGTGAGGGCAGCCGAGCCTAAGGTCACATGGCTGGTAAAATGGCAGAGCTCAGAGTCTGGTCCAAGATGCCTAAACTTTGGCTTCTCCTGCTGCAGCCCCTGGCCCCGCTCTGGGTGGTTTCCTCCTTTGTTGTACAGCATGAAATTCATGGTTCGCCGGGGGAGTGTTTAGTCAGGCTTTGTGCCTGGATGACGACCCCCCACAGAGCCATCCAGCCCTCCCCCTCAGCCAAGACCAAGCTCCTTGGAGGGTATTTTTTTTTTAAGGCAAGAAACAGCAGGAAAATCTCTCTCTCCTGCTGCTTCTTGTATTTCCTTTATAGTTTCCTTTGTTCTATATTTAATTTTTTGTTTTAAACCCAGTTGAAGAGAGATGGGCACATCACCAATGGTTATTGATTTATTATTTATGGCGAATCATACGTTGCTTTAATCGTGTCTTCTGTCCTTTCCCTGTTCTACATAGTTGAAGGACAACCCAAGGAAATCGTCCCAGACATCAGAGGCTCTTGGCGACATTTCTGTTCCTTTCTACATAGCAACCTGTTGGAATGAAAACAGACTCACTTTTTGGGGTGTGCTGGCTCTAGCTTTTTTCACAAGGGCAGAGGTATGACCCTGGGCCTCGGCTGAGTGAGCGGAATGAGACTGGGTAACCTCTCCTTGGGGATGTGGTGTGACCCTGGGGTGATGCTGAGGGGTGCCACAAGGCTGCTTGTCAGCCCAATTGCTAAATGGCCCAATTGTTAAATGTCTTCTCCTCATTCTGGCTTCTCCTTCCAGGCCTGAGGAACCTCAAAACTTGCTTTGAGGAGAAGCTTCCTGCCGCAGCCCCCTCCACAACACTCACTGCAAAGTAGCAGCTGTCTTCCACAATAATTATACAAATAATAATACCAATTCACAGCTCCCAAGGCCTGACATTTATTGAGAGCTTTGCTGGAGACAAATGCCAAGTGCTTTATTGAATCATCTTAATCAGACTCAGCCCCTTGGAATGGGTTCTCTCCTTACTCCAGCCTTACAGGTGGGTCTACTGAGACCAGTGGAGGTGAGAAACTTGCCCAGGGAAGTGGTGGAGCTGGACTGGAACCTGGTGCTGACTCGAAAGCCTGAGCTAGGAGTCCATCCTGCCTCCTCGGGAGGGACCTGGAGGGACCTGAAGGGACCTAGAAGTTCACCATCCATGTGCCTGGTGCATGGATGCTGGGCTGTGGGGCAGGGTGGGCTTCCTCCCTTGTGTCCCATCCAGCACAGGGGTTCGTAGGGGCTCTTGTCCCAGGGCTCTGTCCAGGGCATTGTTCCAATAGCCATTGGTGCTGTCAGAGGATTAGGTGATCGCAGAGGCAAGGTGATTAGGTTTGCATTTCCAGAATCTCAAAGGATGGCACCGAGCAAAGCCTTTCACAGACAGCTCAAATCCAAATCTCACAAGATCTTCTCAAGGGCAGGTGGCTGTGGTGGCTTGAAGATGGCTGCAAATTCTTTGCCCATCCTGCCACCGAGAAGCAGGGTCGGTGTGCCTCCTTGTGAATCTGGGCTGGCTCGTGACTTGCTTGGACCAATAAAAAGTGCTGATAGTAACGTTCTGGAACTTCTGAAGCCAGGTCAGATGATGCCCTTGCTCCAGGTGCTCTGAGCTGCCATGTTGTGAGGAAGCCCAAGCCACATGACGAGGCCCTGGAGGAAGAGATGCCTGTGGGGACAGAGAAAGGTCAAGGGGTCCTCAGGGCCACACGTATGAGCGAAGAGGCCATTTTGGAAGTGGGCCTTCCAACCGTACAGCTCCAGCAGCTGCCTCTCAGATTAGAAATAATCACCTCTCCAGCTGAGCCCTTCCAGAGCTCCTGACCTGCAACGTGGTGGGAAAGATCAAATGGTTGTTTAAACCAGCAGCTTGCAGGTAGCGAGTGGATCACACAGCCAAAGGCAACTAAGACGGTGCGTATCATTATGCACTTTGAGAGGTGAGTCAGCGGCCTCTGAGAGGGGAAGGGACTGTCTGAGCCCCACGAGTAGCATCAGAGCCCAGCCTGGCCCCCAAGGCTGTGCATCCGTCACCCCAGAAACTTACGGCTTCTTCGCATGTGTGATTGTCGATCATCAGAAAATCAAGATGAGTCAAAGGGAAGGGATCCGTCTTTGTCAACACCCTCAGCAAACAGTAGTGAGCACTGCTGGGTGTCCTTCCTCCAACTCTGCCTGTGAAGACACTAAATGACTGACTGAAGTATGGAGAGCCTGCAGATACGCACAGAGCTTGGAGTGGAGGTCGGGTTCTCAGGCTGACCCTCTCATTGAACGGCTTTGATTTTCACATTTAGGTGAAATGAATACAAAGATGGGCAGGGATCGGGGAGAGGAGTTGGGCCTGCTTTTCACCTCATTGCTATGGATAGAATTGTACCCACCACCCAAATTCATAAGGGGAAGCCCTAGCCCCTCAGTGTGACGTTATTTGGAGGTGGGGCCTTTGGGAAGTTAATTACAGTTAGATGAGGTCATCGGGGTGGGGCCCCTGATGGGGTATGTGCCCTGATAAGAAGAGACACCAGAGAGGTTGCTCTGCCCCACATCATCCCCCCACCCTGTGAGGACACAGTGAGAAGGCAGCTGGGGGCAAGCCAGAAGGAGAGCCCTCCCCAGAATACAACCCTGCTGACACCCTGATCTCAGACTTTCAGCCTCCAGAACTGTGAGAAATAAATTTCGCGATTTAAGCCACTCAGCCCATGGTCTTTTGTTATGGCAGCCAGAGCTGACTAAGACACCGAGCATAAACATGGGCTCTGAGTGTCCCATCTGTTGGCATACCTTACCTTGGCACTGCCAGACATGCTTATACAAGTTTCTCCCCCATTTCACAGTGGAGAGAGCTGAGGTTCAGGAAAGGAAAGCATCGTGCTGAGAGGCTGACAAGCGGCCAGTGAAAGGGCTGTAATTTGGACCCATGTTTCCTGGACCAAAGGAGCCACCGGGGACCACCCCAAGCCGTTGCTTCCCAAACCGGGCTCCTCAGAACACCAGTCCTAAGGGCTTCTGTGGACAAACACACTTGGGAAATGCCATACCCATCGGCTCCCTCTGGATGGCCAATGAGTATGAACGTGGTAAAGGCACCGACAATCCTACAGGAGTGGGACCAGCCTTCAGAGAGTTTACGTCTCTCTTTAACACGAGAAGGTAAATGCACAGACCCTGAAAGGTGGCAGTGGGAATTACAACCGTGGGCATGTATGAGGGACTCATCATGGGGTGGACCTTTGCTGGGCTCTTTATATGCATTTACCTCCTATAAATGATAGGAGAGGAGGTGATGAACGGGAAACCCCTTCACAGCACAATGTAACATGACTTTTCATCACCAGGCTGGTGACTGAGCCCTGGTCATTGGCAGTGAACAGGTCCTCCAGAGACAGGGAAGAAGGGCCCTGGGTTTGGTGCTCAGGTCATGGGGTGATGTGGGGATAAGGAGTGAAGAGTGACAGAACAAAAACCGAAAGACTTTGCTGCGACTGGCAGGCTGTGGGCCACCCTTTCCTCCTCTCTGCTACGAAGAGTTCCACGGTCTTCTGTGCGCTGACCTTTAATGAAATGCATTTCACCAGGAGAAGCTAGAAAGGGAAACTTTCCTATGTCTATCCAGAGTCTTTGGTTGTAAAAAAAAAAAAAAAAAAAGCAGAAAACCTAGTTTAAAGTGGCTTAAACCCAAAGAAAGGCATTCATGGACTTCTGTTGCTAAGAAGCTGTACGGCGTAGGATTCAGGTCCAGTTTGCTCCAGAGGCTCCCGTCATGGCGGCGGCTATGGCCTCAGCAGGCCCCACATCCTCACTCCACACTGTCTAAAAGCCAATGAATGGCCCCTTGGTAGCCCTCACTTAAGGAAGAAAGATTTTTTTTCCCCAAGTCTCAGAGTATTTGTTTTCATGTCAGGGGTCTGATGAGGTTACTGTGGCTTTCTCTGCACTGATCTCTGCTCAGGAGAATGAGAAAGGCTGATGGATTTAGCCTGATCAGATTCTACCCCTTGAGTGAAGGGCGGAGCCGTTTCCACCTAAACACACAGGGCTAAGAACGGTGTGTGTGTGTGTGTGTGTGTGTGTTGTGGGGGGAGGGTCTCCCTACAGGAAACATCTGGGTGCTGTTGGTGGGACATAAGAACAGCGATCACCAAAGACCCACTGAAGTCCTCAAGGGAACCCCCTGACACTTGTCATCTGCTCCATCCTGGAAGGCTGCAGGCTCGTCACCATGTTCCGTTCCCTCTCCTGACGTTCAGCCCGCCCACTGCGTGGCTCCTAACTCTGCTGGCTGCCATCTTCCCGAAGTCGCCACCCACACCCCCTGCAGACCCATTTGCCTCTTCTCAGGTGACGCTTTTTACTCTCCAACTTCACACATTGGCTGCCACACTTGCCTTCCCTGTTCGCCTCTTTCATGGTCTCCTGTTTTCCAAATGCTTTCCACCCCTCAAGCTCCTGCTCAGTGGCCCCCTCCTCCTGGAGGTGCTTATGGAGGATGCTCTCTCTGGGACTCTCACAACACAATCTTCATCCCAGAATGGGGCCCTCGTGAGAGCAGAGCTTGTCTGTCTGTGTCCTGGGTCCGGGATGCCACCTGGACCAGGGGACGTACCCAAGAGATACTGGATGGATTGGTGGGTAAGTTCCTTGTTTCCTTGCTGCGCCGTCCGTTTCAGGAGGTCAGAAACCATTTGGAAAAAAAACCAGCATAGATGCTGGAATCCGGAGACTGAGTTGGAATCCTGGCTCCTCTATCTATTAGCTGTGGGACCCTGAGCAAATACTCTCTCTGAACCATTCTTTCTATATATATGCAAAATGGTGATAATTATACTTCATTGGATGACTGCAAAACACCTGGCCCATGGTGGCTCATCACAGGTGCCCCTCGGTAGAAAAGAGCCTATGCGCCCAGGGTGCCTCACCTGGAACAATGAGAGAAGTTTCCAGTGCAGGGTGTGCACCTCTTAGAACCCACAAGGTCACAGGCTCCTCCTTGCAGGCTTGGCTTGCACACGTGCTGGAGACAACCGTGTTGAATATGGTGATTATAGGCAGCCAATCAATTAGCCTGTGTGCAGGAATCTGATCATAGCAGTCAATGGGTGATTGCCAATCTGCATATTTATTCAGTACAATTAATTATGCATCATGTGGCATTAACCCCCATAATATGCAAGTGCGAATGATGTGGAGCAGGGCTTTGGGTCCTGTCTAAGGGAGGACGCTCAAGGAAGCTCCTGGAATGGTGTGTGTGGGGTGCGGGGGGCCACATCTCACAGGGTGGCAGCCAGCTGGTACTGAGCCAGGTTGAGTGTTGCCTTTGCGTTGGCCACAGGAAGTGGGCTTGGTGTGGCTCTTTACTTACACCTGGGCTTGCGAACTGGTGGCTGGCCAGGCTGATCCAGCTTGTGGATGAGCTGTATTAGGCCTGAACGATAATTTTTAAGTGATGCATATGATCTATTTATACAATTTGGGGCCTGCTGCTTTGCCCCAGTCTCCACTCCTCCTTGCTGTCTCAGATGCCACCTACTTCACTCCCTAAATTTCCTGCCGGATCCCTCTGGGTATTTGAATTGGCAATCTGTAGGTCAGGGTTTCCTCGGCATTTTAAACATTATCGTCTCCCTAGAAAATCCTTTTAGACATTTTCCCCTACTTATTCCCACCCCTATTCCCCCCGCCACCCCTGGAAAATTTTAATCCCATAGCTGTATTGGATATTTTGTTTATATACTAGTGTATGTACAGCTGTAAGATTTTTTTTGTCTCCTAAGGAACAACCTTTAGCCCTGTTCAGGATGTATGTGTAGGTTATAAGGTCTCTGCCAGTCTCTGGTGGTTCCCATGGTGGGGTGGGCATAGGAAGGGGGTTGGCAGTGGGGTGATTTGATCTGTGTAATTATTTCTCTCGTGTATTCCATTGGCCACCTTCGTGTTGGTCCCACACGAAACTCTTCTAACTTTCCCTTAAAGTAGCTCTATGGGGTCCAGATTCCATTCCACACTCCCCTCGCTCCCCATAGGAGTTCCTAAATCCTCAAGACCCAGGCCAAATGTCCCCACCTTCAGAGTCTTTCTGGCCAATTAAAACAATTGGACACAAGGATTTTAGTGTCCCAGAAAGAAGCCTCTTAGGGAGTCACGATTTCTCAGCTTGGGTTTATGCAGATGAAAGAATGGATGCTCAGAGAGGGCAAGGGACTTGCCTACGCGTACACAGCAAGTCAGCACGAAGGTAAAATGATGACCAGATTTTTGGGGCAATACTTGACCTTCACCTCACTCGCCCCCTAAGGCACATTTGTTTATCCTTGCATTGTCTGGGCCTGGCATAGGGCTGGAGCTGGCGGAGAGTCACAGTGCCCACCAGCCCATTAAGGCATTGATGGCTCGGCAACAGTCCTTTTGGTCCCGTGTGTTGCTGCTTTTCTTGTATTTGCTTGACCACAGAGTGTGTTTGTGATCGCGAAGCTTACCCTGTGCCATGCATTTGGACCCCAGAAGGTAAGACTATGTACAATCATAAAATAGCCCGAAACTGGAAGCGACTCAATCCACCAACAGTAAAATAGATTTTTCAAAAACGGTGGCAGATTCACACTATGGAATATTATACAATAGTGAAAAAGAAATAAGCTCTGGCTCCTTACCGCACGGATTCATGTCACTGTATGAGGTTGAAGAGATGAAGCCAGACACACAGATATAAAACCCAGAAACAGGCAAAACTGAATCATGCTGTTTTCAGGTCTAAAGAAAACCCAGGACAATGATGATCACCAAGATCAGGGGAGTCATGAAATCTCGTGGGGGGATGGGAGTGTGCGGGAGGAGGGGCCAGTGGGCGCTTCTGAGGTTCTGTTTCTTGTCTGATGGTTACACAGGTATTTGCTTGATAATTAACCTTTAAATTGTGCAAAACTAGATTTTCTGTACTTTGCTGTATGTTGGTTGTAGCTAGCAATTGAGAGAATAGAAGAGGTTGTGCTGCCTTTGGCTCAGAGAACGGTCCCTGGGGGCAGGAGTGGCTGCTGGGAGCCCTGGAAGGAGGCCCTGCAGCCCCCAGGCAGGAGAGGATGGTGGCCTGGGCTGCGGTGGGGTCGACTGGGACAGAGAGAAGCAGAGGGATTCGAAAGGGACTTAGCAGATAATTTGGAAACCCCCAGCATGCTGTTGGCTGCATTCAGGCTCCTGGCTTTTCACCCCATCCTCTGGAACTCTTCCCCACAGGCCTTGGTCATCAGAATCCACAGGTCAAAAGGCTTCCGCACGGGTGCCCGGCAGTGGGGAGGGTGTGGAGAACCCCTCGGACAGGCCCCCAGGGAGAGAGACAGGGGAACCGAATGCAGAGGGAGAGTGGTGAAGGGACTGTCCCTCGCAGCTGTCAGCATAAGGGCCCCAGTCTCCCAGCGTTCCATGAGCTGTTTCTTGGGATCGTTTTATTGGCCACCGTGCACAGGTAGGGTGAAGGGCTGGCTAGGATGACCCGTGCAGATATGGTCGGATCAGGGCTGGCGATCAGTGGGTGGGTCTAACCCCAGCCCCCAGGCCCCCTGAGCAGCCTTTATTTTCTAGCGCCTTCTCTCCCGCCATAGGGGATGGCCGCAGTGTTTTCTGTCTGGCCGGCCAGGCCTGGCCGTGCTCGGGAACACAGGCCCCTTCAGAGGTGCCCCCCGGTCCGCCTAGCTGTCCGAGCCCTGACAAACTCTGGAGGGAAGCGGGCGTCGCAGCCCCAGCTGTGTAAATGTTTTTGGTTTTCCTGCTGAGGCTGGGGGTTGAGTCCGTGCCAAGACAAGCCTCGCTCAAGTTTTCTTTGGCAAGGCAGCCCGGCTCAGGAATGTCAGGCGAACTTTCCAAATGGGATGGTTGTCGGTGGGACCTCAGGCTGAAAGCTGAGCCCTGGGTGCACTCTGCCATCATCTAATTACCGCATCTCCAATTAGGGTCGGGGCGTTGCGGCCCAGGCCTGGCCAGAGAGGAGCCATTTTCTCTGGTCACTTCTTAGAGGGGCTGGGACCACAGAGGGGCACTCTGTGGGCTCCTCAAGTGGGCATGGCTGGGAGGGTGGCTTTCAGCATCCAGGGTGTGATGTGACTTTCGGGGAGCAGGGGGTGTTGCACTGCATTCTGGCCCTTGGCCGTGGACTTGGGAGAAGAGCCCATGCCACCACTGTGAGCTGTGCATACTTTTGCTGAGCCCCACTTGGTTGACTGGGACTTGGACACTCCCTTCGTGGATCCCACAGAAGAGAAACTCTATCTAGAGCAGGGTTTCCACATGAAGAATTCTCCAGGGGCAAGTGAACTACCTAAATGAGTGAGACAGGCCAGGAATGAGGCAAGAAGGAGGCGTGGGGCCTGGGGCAGCCTGCAGAGCAGGCCTGTTCTGAAGGGCTGGACACCTCTCAGCTCCAGCTGACCTTGGTGCTGGGCGGGTGAACGTGATTTCGATGCGGTCCAGACTTCCAAAGTTCCATGAGAGACCCAAAATCTGTATTTTTATATGAAATCTTCCAATCTTTAAAAGTTGGCAACTAATTTGGTTTAAAAAAAATTGACGAGGCACGGTGTTAGCCAAACAAAACACATCTGGGGGCCGGATGGGGCCTCCGGACCATGCATGTGTGACCTCTGGTTTCCGACTTCCTGACTGATGGCTGCAGGCAGAGTGGACAGACAGAAACAGGACGTCATTCACGACAACAATAGCCATGACAGAAACCTTTGGTGTGCACGCTGGGCTGACCCAAGCATCGTGCCGGGCACTTTGTAGGCTGAGCTTTGTTGAGTTCCAATGTTAGCCGCGTGTGCAGATGTTATTGGGCCCACTTTACAGATGGGAAAACTAAACTCTTAGAGAAGGGACACAACTTGGCCAAGGGCACATGGCTAATGAGTGACAGAGCAAGGATGTGATCCCAGGTCTGTGTGACTCCTAGCACTGGGCTGCAGTGGAGAAATTGGCTTTTGTCACTGTTGCTGTTTCACTCATTCATTCATTCATTCACTCACTCATTCATTCATTCATTCATTCATTCATAGGTTCAACAGATGTTTATTGAGCTATTCCTCTGTGCCAGGCACTGGGCCAAGTGCTTTGCAAAGATTAAATAAGGGAATATACACAAAGCACATAGCGCATGTAGTAAGTGTTCACAGTTTGTTGGCTCCTATTATTATCACTATTACCAACACACACCTACTACATGGGGTGTGTCCTGCACAGGCCATGGGGTGGGAGGGTGGGCAGGAGGTTGTAAAATTATGAGCAACTTGTAGCCTCATCTCCTGAAGATGTCCAACCCCGTGGGCCTCAGTCAGATGCTTCTAGTGAGTCTTTCCATGACCAAGGAATTGAACTTCCTGTCTCCAGTCTGTGAAATGGGCAGTGGTGTGGCCTGAATCAGAGTCACTGGGCAGAGAAACGTGGCTCAGCTCATGGTGGCAGAGCCCTAGACTGTGAGAGCTAGGAGCAGGGGGCCTTGATCATCTTGACTCCCCAAAAGCCAACTTTGTGATACCTGTGAAGGTATCTGGCCAATTTGGGAGGCAAGTAGGCTTGGGGAGAAGCCAGCTGGTGCTGCAGCATTGGGGAGGCAAAGTCAGGGTCCAAGGATGGCACCAAATGGGGCTCTGAGAACTTCTTCTTTGTGGGATCAGAGGGGCTCTGGACAAAGGTCCACACAGCGACCTGACATTTATAGTTTGCAAAGTACTTTAAGATTTCCGAAGCCAGACCGTGAATCCAGCCCTCTCCTGCTCATAAACATCCACTGACTCCCCTAGTGCCTCTTTCATTGCTCACAGTGAGACCTAGAGAAAAGTCAGAATGAGTATGTGTGAACCAGTGAACAGCACACACACGCGTGGCCAGTCCTTACCGGTCCCCCTGGCCATGGCTTCAGGTGCCTGAGGAAGGCACTTTGAATGGAGTCAGGTGGGAGAGCCAGAACTTGGCATTCGACAGAATTCCGGGCAGACCTAGGAGTTGGGGGTACCCAGTGGGGAGGCAAGGCAAGCCCAAACACTGACTTCTTGGATTTATTTTGGTCCCATTTCCTGACTACAATTCCTGCTAGGAGAGCATCTTCATCAATTCAGACTCCTCAACAAAATAAGATACACTGTGTGGCTTACAGACAGAAATTTATCCCTCACAGTCCTGGAGGCTGGAAGTCCAAGATCGGGGTGTCAGCATGGTGTGGTTGGGCTCTGGTGGGGCCCTCGTCTGGGTGGCAGACTGCAGACTCCTTGTCATGTCTTCACATGACAGAGTGCCGAGAGAGGACGCAAACTCTCCCCGGGATCCTTACAAGGACAGCAATCCGATATATGATGACCCTATCTTCTCGACCTCATCTAACCCTCATAACCTCCCAAAGTCCCACCCCCTCATACCATCCCTGGGGTGGGATAGGGTTTCTTCAGACGGATTTAAGGAGACGCAAACCTGTGGTCCGTAACAGAGAATGAGCTCGTCTCCGACCTGGAGCGAACACCAATCTCGACAACGACAACCACAACAACTTGCGTTTACTGAGTGCTCACTGTGCATCGGGCACAGTGGAACGTTATTGGATCCCTACCCTTGCCCTGTTAGTCTCATTCTGCAGAAGGGAAACTGAGGCTTGGAGAGAAGTCCTGTAGCAAGTAAATGGTGGAGCCAGAACTTGAACCCAAGCCTGTTTGCACCTAGACACTGCTTTTCCCGCCATATCCTGTTTACCCACGATCCTCAGCAGAGCACATGCCATTGTCATCCCCCACTTATAGGTGGAACAGGCTCCAGAGGGCCCGCCCACAGACCCCCAGCAGTGTGGAGCTAGGACACAGGCCCACCTCCCAGCATCACCATCCCACAGCCCTGCCCCCCAGCCATGGTGGGTTCAACAGATGGCCCTGCACCCACCCCATCAGATGTTAAAAGCTGATCGGAGGTTTGCTTCACACCCAGCAGGGTCTTTAGGGGCTCCCAGAAGCCCCCAGGCTGTGCGTGTGCAGGGGGTGGACATGCACCTCCCCCCACAGGGGCCATTCCAGAGCCTGGAGCCCAGCGAACCTCCAGAGGTGGATGATTTGGAGTCAGAACACATGGCTCTCCCAGGTATGTAACGAGCAGGGAGTGAGCTGATAGATGTGCTAATTTCATTATTCATGTGAATAATTACAATCTCGAAGTTGGCGGCTTTCTGGGTAATGACAAGAGAGACGGGAAAATTTACCTAACTTCTGTAATGTATGTGTGGTATTATTTAACTCTTAAATTAAGAACGGAGACCTAATTCATTCCCCAAGGCCTGTGAATGTGAGGCATTGAAGCCAAACTTCACTACATCTCTGCTGGGCGATGCTTCCTTCCTTCGACAAAGATATACCTGTGCCAGGCTTTGTGCCAATCTGAAGGTTGCCACGGTGATGGAAGCCCAGCCCTGCCCTGGCAGCTCGTGGTCCAGGACACAGATAAGTGAAGCAGGGTGTTGACAGTGTGAGAGGAACAAGATAGAGGAAGAGCAGGGAGCAGGAGGGGCGGGAGCACAGAGGGAGAGGCAGAGAGGGAGAGGCAGGGAGGGCTTCCTAGAGGAGGAGGCATTGGCACTGAATTTGAAAGGTGGTGGATAAGATTTGCCCATGTTAAGAGGGGAAAGCATCTGAGATGGGTGGTGTGGGAAATAGCTTGGGCAAAGGCCAAGAAGTGAGACCATGTGGCATTTTTGAGGATGCTGGGCTAGGAAAATGGGAGTGGGGAGTTGGCCATGTAGTTCTGAAAATAGGACTCAAATGATTCAAATCTTAAAGTCATACGTGCTCAGCCTCGGTATGCAGAGGCTGAAGGGCCTGGGGCCACACCCCTTGTGTCCCTCCCATGGGGAAGGCCTGGGAAAGGGCAACAGGAGGGCTCTTCAAGGCCCATTTGGTGCCTGCTGACCCTTGGTGGGGCACCCAGCTGCGGCAGCAGGACCCAGGCATGGAGAAGCCCTCCGAAGATAGCCTGGGGCCTGGCCCTCTGAACTGGGAGGGGGCATGGTCCAGAGAGGGGCCCCTGCTGTCCCCAGCAGCCTGTGAACAAAGCCAGCTTTGGGCTTTCACCCAGCTGGATGTAGGGGCTTTGCAGAGGGGCCTGGTCCCGTTGGGGGTGTGAAATTCTTGATCAGGGCCACTGTGGCCTGCCCCCTCCCCCGTGTTGCTCTTCCTGCCCCCTTCCTGCTCATGGGGGAGAGGGCGCAGCTGCACAAACACAGGCCCAGGCAGGGAGGCAGCTAAGATGTGAGAGGCTGTCTGCCCAGCAGCCCTGCACCCATTTGTGCCCCATGGACACCATCCAGGGACCATGTGTGTGCGGCATGTCTGGGTGCATTGTGCTGGCCAGTGGAGGGTGGGAAGGTCACTGCGTGAGCATGTATGCACGTGCATGTGTTTGACATATGCATACGCTGGGTGTGTGGCTGAGTGGAACATGTGTTAGGATGTGGTGTACTGACTGTGTGTGCACACAGGTGTGTAAACACAAATGACCGGGAGTATGTGTGTGTGGGTGTGTACATTAAGTGGGCACACATGCATGCATGTACACACATGACAACCATGCTGACATGCATGTGTGCATGAGTGTGGTCATGTCATTTAGGCACATACATGATTATGTTGGCACATGTACATAAAGAATGGATGCGTGTTTGCCACTTGTGTGATTGTGTTGAGGTGTGTGTGGGGGAAAGGTATAGGTGTGTATGCATACGTGTGTGACTGTTTTCCATGTGTGTATAAGGGATGGAGGCATGTGTGCTCAGGTGTGAGATTGTGTTTGCTTGTGTGTGTGTGTGTGTGTGTGTGTGTGTGATATGCACTGGAAGGAGAAGGGGCTTGTTGATGATGTGGTGGCCGGTGAAGGTCTGAGTCAGGGCCCAGCCTGTGCCCAAGCCCCAGAATGACAGCCACATGGAATGTGCCTGCCTCCTGGGTACCCCTGCCCGACTGCCTGGCATCTCCCTTGCAAATGACCCCAGTCCCTCCCTCGGGCTAGTCTTGTGTGACTGCGTGCCTGGGACAGAACAGTTTGTTTTCCTTCCAGTCCATCTTTCTGTAATTGTTTCCATGTATTTCCTTCGATTTGTAGTTTGAAATCCATCCCCACCCCACTCTGCTCCCCTGCCCAGGGCTCTGCTCAGTTCTGGGGAGGCTGCTGGAGGGCCCCTCCAATGGGCAAGGGGAGGCAAGGGGAGCACCTCCGGTGTACCAGGCAACTGATGGGGTCACTGACGCCCCTCCTGTCACCAAGCCCTCCCAAGTCTTGCTTGAAAGCCAAAGCTTTGATATAAAACAAGAGGCCCCGGAATGTATTTTGTCCCTCGATTAGACAACCGGCCTGAGACTCTCAGAAGCTGGGCAGCCTGCAGAACGAGCCAGGAAGGGAACCGAGATCTGACTGCAGAACCCAGGCCCCATCGCGCCCATACGCTGCCTCATGGACCCACCGCACTGCCCCTTCGTGGTCTCCCATTCTCAATCCAGCCTCCTTCCAGAAAGGGGCAAACAGGAGCTGATGGCTGTAGGAGGTTCAGGAGGAGTTCCCAGTGATCCAGGTTAAAATGGAGAGTGAAGGAAATTTATAGGATTCCACTTTCTGCATCTCTCTGGATCCCTCATTGAGCCAGTAATATATTCACCCTTCTTGCTAACACACTTTTTAAAATGTTAATAGACTGTAAATTACTTTTCTTTTTATACTTCTTAAAATAAGCGGTTCCTCTTGTAGATGGAAGACGATGCCGGAGTTACGGGCTTGGTTTTATTACTGTCGAGATGAGATGGACTGTAGAGCGCTCATACAGCTTTTATAGGAACTATTTTATTTATAAGAATTTTCCTAATGCCAGATGGATGTGACAAGGCTGACTTCTTTCTGCCCAGTCTGGAGAGAAGAGGGGAATTTAGCATGGCTTGGGCATGGGTTGCATTTCTTCACCCTGGAAACTCCAGAATTGTAGAAGGAATTCATTCTTTAGCAGCCCTGATATCATAGTCTTCCAGTTTCTACTTGCATACTTCTGGTGATGGGGAACTCACTTCCTACCAAGACAGCTAGTCTCCAGTGAAAGCTTCAACTCCTTTCCTACACTAACATCTGCTTATTGGTCTTAAATCAGCTCTGTTAAACCGGAAAGAAAATCTCCCCACAGAACACCTGGGGAGCCCCCCGGAGACTTGAAGGCAGCCACCATGCCTTATTCTGGATCTTCTTTCCTCCCCTGGTTCTTTAAATATTTCTCAATTACTTGCACATCTCACCCACCCTCCAAAATGTATTCAGAATTCTTTTCTCCAAGGTCAGCAGGACTACCTTACCCTCTCTTAGTTACCAATACCATTATATCCCATTACCTCTCTCAGGAAATCTCAATTCTGTTCATGTTTGTAAGGATTCTGTGCTCAAATGAGTTTTGAAAGGGCTTAGCTAAGGAGGTAGAAGCAGGTTCTTTTGTGGCCGGACTTATCAGAGCCTTTGCATGGTTCGTGCACACCCTGACTCTCCAAAGGGGGTACAGTGGGCAGTACTGCCCAGACTCAAGCGATTGGAACCATGGATTTTCAAAGGGCATCCCGGAGGGTAGGTGGGCCCCTAACAGCTGAGAAATGCTGTTTGGGGCGGCTCTGGTGTGGTCAGTATGAAACAAAAGGAGATTGCCCGTTAACTCGTGGAAAACCAGCCTGTTGGTTCTGCCGTTGCAGTTGGCGGTGTCTGTTTACTATGGGCATATTGAAGTGATGCCTGGGGAGGCTGACACAAGGGTGCCTTCATGCCTGATTCTCAGCATGGTGGAATGCACTTTGCCTCCTTGCTCCAGGCTCAGATTTCCCATTATGTGCAATGAACAGCATGAATCAGACAGTCTTTCAAGGTCACCTTCAGCCCCGATCTCCTGGAAAGCTATGGTTTGGGGCAGGTGGGTTTGGGCTCATGGAACAGTCATCTTAGAAAAAGAACTCAGCTCTGCCGGGTATTACTTATGGGATCTTGGCAATGATTTCACCTCTGTGACCTTGAGACGCCTCATCTGTGATCTGATTCATCGCGGCGGCTTCCTCACAGGGCAGATGGAGCCCCAGGCCTGGCAGAGAGGAGATGCTTGAGAAATGCCAGTGGCTCATTTACGGCCTTTGGAAGGCATCCTCTGGCGCCATCTCCTCCTGGGCATCCTGGCTGCAGCCAAGCTGAGCTTCCTGCATGACCTCAAATGTACCCCTGCCTCAGGGCCTTTGTATACGCTGCCCTTTCTGCCTACAATACACTCTCAGGCTGGGATACACTGGTGCTCGGTGCATGCTCAGTCAGTAATGCCTGAGCTGTTGTGGGGTGAAGGTCTAACATGCCTTCTCCTTCCTGAGGCCAGGTCATGCTCAAAGTCTAACAAGGAGAAAACCCTGCCCTGCCAGGAGAGAAGCAGCAGCCCCCCCCATGTATCCAGCTCCAGATTCCCATTAGAGCAGCTGCCTGCAGCCCCTGGGGCAGGGAGGATGCCCACTATGGGGTTGCCGGTCAGGCACCCCAGCCACCCAGCCCGGCCATGGCCCCTGGTCGAAGTCCCCTCTGCAACATGCAGGCGATGTGATCAAGGCAGACTGCTGTCCCCTTTCCCAGTTGCCCATGCTGGCCACCAACTTAATCAATCTTGAACAATTGGCCACAGGCTTATTTCCTTTAAAATGATGTTCCCTCTAATTATCTCTGACAGGACGTGATGCTGGCTCCTTATTCTCCCTTTTCAACCCATCAGAGCACGTGCGAGCATCTTGGCCAAGATAATTGAATATCTTCTTTAAACCAATAGGCTGGAAGCGGGAGGTCTGGCCTCCCCTGGGTTGAGCCAGCCTCCTAACATGGTTCAGGGAGGGAGGCCAGTCTGGGGCGTCCCCTGAGAGCAGGGCAGTGTCTATGTCTCCGGAAGGCTCTCCTCACCCAAACATTACCTGTCGTCAATTTGTTGCCTGCCTGGCCATCCACTGTTCATTGGACCTTTTGGAGGAGGGGCATTGGGATTGAGAACCTAATGGTGTGGATTCAAGTCCCAGCTGGGCCACTTTTGAGCTGTGTGATCCTGGGCCAGTTGCTTGCCTTCTCTGTGCCTTGGTGTCCTCGTATGTAAATGAAGGGACTAATATCTCCTGGGTACCTTGGCCCCTCTGCAAATCTCAGCCAGGCTAATCCTTGCCTTGGCAGATGAACGAATAACTAAGCAAGCATTGGTTTGGTGAGCAGGAGAAACCTTGGACTTTCAGGGAGGAAAGCCCTTTTTTTCTAGGGCAAGAGTTGTTCAGTTGGTCTGAGAATCAAATGTGTTCTCAGCCTAACTCTCTGGGGGTCTCGGGACACTAACTTCAGGCGAAGAGGCAGCGGGGGTGTGTCTAGCTTCTGGATGATGCAGTGAGGCAGCTCAAAGAGCACCAGACTGAGAGTCCTGAGACCCAAACAAAGGAGGTGGTGGTGATGATGATGGTGATGATGATGGTAGAATACCTGTTTGTGATTGTGGGCTCACTACATGCCAGGCACGTGGGGGATTCTGACGCACACAGCCCTTGAAGAAGAAATTGTCTACCCTCACCCATTTGTAATTTGCAGAAGGAAAAATCAGGCTCAGGAGGAGAGTGACAAGTCCAGCCCCACCTCGACCCTTCATAAGTGCAGGAGCAGCAGAGCCCAGATCTGTCTGGGGCAAGTCCACAGTTCTCAGCTTTGTGGTCTCTCCTGCGTGGTCTGTCTCTGTTTTTGGCAATGACTTTACTGAGTGACCTGGGGCAAGTCATTGCCCTCTCCATGCCTGACGTCTGCTCCAGGGCACCCCTGTGTGTGAGTGTGTGGGGGACTTGCCTGCTTTCTGTGTGCTGCAACTTACCTCTGTGCCTTCACACCCTGTGGGCCCGCCACACTTGTGCCAGCAGAAAACATGCACATGTGAGTGAATATTCAAATGTGCGTGTGCTACATATGCGTGCCCGGGTGCAAGGCCCAGTCAACCCTCGCAGCTTCCCTGAGTCCTGGCCCAGTGTCCGGTGCACGGTGGGCCTGCACAGTGTGTGTGCTGAGTGACCGAGTGAAAGCCTGTGCAGGCCCAGGTGTGTGTGCGCCTGTGCATACGTGTGGGCTGCCGTGGGCACACGCATGCATGCAGCATGGACTCACATGGACGTGAGGGCTGAGTGGGTGAGACAACAGTGGTGTGCACTCTGTTTAACTCACTCCTGCCTGAACTCGCACCTGTGTGTGCATATCTGTACTAGTCTCCCATGAGGCCAAGGAAAGTACTCTCCACTTGGGTCCCACCAATGGGGAGTCAGTGGGAAATGTGCAGGGGTGGGGCTGCAGGTTCTGGGGTCACACAGGTCTGTGTTGGACTCCCAGTTCTGCTGTGTGACTTCGATCCTGTGGCTTTCCCTCTCTGAGCCTTTGTTTTCTCATCCACAGCATGCAGCTAATCTCCATATCTCCCTTGTGGAGATGTTGGGGAGTCATAGTAGGTGCTTAATTAGTATTTTTTAAAAAGTCCAGTGTACCACCTGAGTTTGGGGGCCAGGCCCCTGCGGACTCTCACTTAGAAGATGAATATACAGGTCTGCCCCTTTCATTCACTACTCATTTCTTCATGCATTCAACGAAAATTTACCAGGAGCCCATATATACCCAGCACTGCTAGGTGTTGTTGGGTGGGGGGCAGTGACTTAAGGAGATGAGGCCCCTGGACTCATAGTTCTCAAGGTCTCACAGAGGAGACAGGTTTGAGCTAAGGTACCGCATCAGTAAAAATTCCAGCCCCCCAAGGGTTGGTCTGTGGGGAGCTGAGATACCTACTCCAAGGATGAGGTTGGAGGTGACAGGAGGGCTTCCCTGAGAAAGTGGTCATCCACCTGGAGTCTGAAGGATGAATTAGACGTAAGGAAAAAGAAAACCCATGAAGATGGCATATGCAAAGGCCCTGTGGTGAGCAGAAGCCTCATGATGGTGATCCCTGAGAAAAGCAAGTTCCGTGTATGCAGAAGGAGGGATAGTGTGGCTTTGAGGGGCTGGCAGGGGCTAGTTCTCATGGCTGCAGAGGAGTTTCGACCTTTATTTGAAGATCCCAAAAGCCACAAAAGGTTTGAAGAAGGATGCGACAGGCTCATATCAGTAAGTTCCCTCTGGCTGCCCCAAACCTGGGTGGTCAGTGGCCTTGGCATGAGGAATGTATACAGCTGATCCTTCCCTGTCAATGGGTCCTTCCCAGAGCACACCCAGGGGAAGGCTAGAGTTTGTTGGGAGGCAGGGAGCCAGGAGCCCCCCTTACCCCCAAGCTGGTGGGCTCATTTACATGATCCCAGTTTAATTCTCCCAGGGTATGCAAATGTATGCAAACCACCATCCAGGAGAAGCAAAAATAGCAGGGCGCTTTAGCATCCCCCACAGGAATATTGCTTTATGCAAACGAGGAGCTTGGGGCTTGCTGAGTGGGCGGAAGTAGAAGATACAGGCCTGGGGGCTGCAGTGAGTCCACCCTCCTGGCCTTTGCCCTTCTGGACCCTGGCCAGACCCCTGCTACAAGGGGAGGGCTCCAGGGAATGGGGGCAGGTGGTAAATGCAGAGTCCTGGCCGCTGAGTGTCCAGAGCCAGGTAGAATCTCCAAGGTGGGAGGACCCCAGACCCCACTGTGACCCTGCCCTGCCCTGCCTCTACCCTCTGACTGCCTCATCTTTCCCCTCCCCTTTCCCCGGACTCCAGCCCTCTCTACCTCTGCTCTTTCTGTCATCTTACCTTCCTCTTTGCTTCCCTCTGATCTTTTTTTCCCCCTTTTCTCAGTCTCTTCCAGTCCTGCCTTTTCTGTGGCTTCTCTCTGCCTGACGTCCTGGTCCTTGTCCCCTGAGCATTTGCTCTTGGTACTTGTCTCACTCTGGGTCTCCATTTCCCACACGTCTCTTTCTCAGTCTCTCTGACTCCTCACCCCTTTGTCCTTGTCCATCCCTGAGATCTCCTGTCTCTCAGTCTTTCTCTGTTTTAATTTCTCTGTGTGTCTTGCTGTCTCTCTTGCTCTGAGGCTCTGAGTCTGGCACTGCCTTTGCGCTGTCTTCTCTCTGCTTCGTTATCTTTCTGTTGTTTTTGCTCTGTAGTGGCTCTCCCCAGCCTCCTCCTCCTTCAGGGAGTCCTGCAGACCATCCTGGGGCACTCAACAGCATCCCCTTGCTCATGTCTGGACCAGGGGCTACTGGGCCATGTGGAGAGGTGCAGGGACCATTCCACCACAAATTCCAGTGGACACCCAGGCCGCTGACTGCAGCCCTGGCCAGTCAGCTGTGGAGCCCCTTCCAGCCAGCTATGGGCTTGGGAAAGCGGTGCGTCTTCTCAGATCACTGGAAGCCTAGGTCTGGCTCAGATCCGGCCATGCTGGCCTGGGTTGCCTGAAGCTAGGACATTGATGAGAGAGGGCTTGGATAAATCAAATCCTCTCTGAGCAAGAACATGTCCTAGAAGCAGACACTTCCTGGCTGTGTGACCTCTGCAAATCATTCCCTCTCTCCAAGCCTCAGTTTCCATCTCTGTAAAATGGGCTGATCCTGGCATCCAAGCCTTGGACTTGTTGTGGGACTGGCCTGGTGCACCGCTTACATGTGTTGCATTCAGTGAACATTATCAGCTAATGTCATTGTCATCATCGCTGCTCTATTTCCACGTAAGCTGTCTCACGTGACCTCAGTGAGAGGTCAGTGCCTCAGTTACCTCATCTGGAAAATGGGGAGAATATTTCTCATGTCACTGGATGTTTGTGATAACTGGATGAGAGAGTTGCATACATGGCACATAGTAGGTGTTCAATAAAAGGCCTATTTTTTTTCCCTTCCTTCTGACACTTGCTGTATGACTTTGGCAAGGTGTGCCCGCCCCCCTCCAGGCCTGAGTTTTCTCATCTGCAAGGAGATCAGCGCAGGGCACCCTTTCAGCCCTGGTTCTGTCTCCTCTGAGGTCTCTTGGCTGAGCTGGACTGTACTGAGGCTCCTGGAGTGGCTGCCACTTGGTGGCGACTCCACAGTGCCACCAAGTGGCCACCCAGGTCACCACGGGGCAGGCTTGGGGTCTGGGGCTGGGGGCAGGGGTGGGCCTGACCTCTGTGACTAGCCAGAGCCCCCAGGACCATTACACAAAGGGGGACCGCTCTGCCTAAGCACACTGCCAGGAGAGGAAGTGGAAGCCTGGGGTTCTGGGCTGTGGTCGTGGCTACCTCAGACTGCTGGGGGACCTTGGGCCAGTGCACTGCCCTCTCTGGGCCCTACTTTCATCCCACATCAGACCAGCACAGAGGCTTCCTCTGGTGGCCACATCCTCCATCCCTGCGGTGGGTCAAGGCTGCATTGCATGGATTGTTCAAATTTTATGGGGCTCCTACTCTGTACTGTGTATAGGGTCAACACCCACAATGGCAATGAGAGTAACAGTAGTCAGCCACCAGTGGGAGTCTATGCTGGGCCAGGCCTTGTGCTCAGCGTCTGGTGTGCACCAGCTCCTTTATTGCACATGAGGTAGAATGTCCTCAGCACTTTACAGAAGTTAATTTGTTTAATTCTCACAGCAAAGTAAGGCTCAGAGAGAACTGATTTTTTTGTCATGAAGTTTATTCACTATATATGTTGGGCACCTACTATGTGCTAGGTCCTCTGCTTAGCACTAGGGCCCAATAGTAAATGACCCAGATACAATTGCAGCTCAGGTAGCTTCACAGTTCAGTGGTGTGGGGGGGACATGCTGTAAACAAAAAACAACAACAACAAAAAAACAATGAATGCAAAATTGGTAAATGTTATGAGAGATCTAAAGGAAAAAATAGGGAATAGTAGAAGGGAGGAGGAAGGAAGGCAAAGTAATCAGGAAAGGCAGCCTAGAGGAGGTGGTATTTAAGCTGAGGCCTGAGAACGGATGAGGAACCTGCAAAGTGTAGAGGTTGAGAGAACAGCTTGTGTCAAGGTCCTGAGGTAGCAACAATCTTATCCCATTGAGAAACCGACAGGTCTACAGAAGTCCTTGAACCCAGGACTCCCTCTACACCCCAGAATCCAGTGGGCACTGAAGTTTGTATCAGGGCTTCTCAGGCTCTGAGAAAATCTCCAGAAGCTGTAAAGAAAAACCGATGCCTGGACCGTCCCCAGGGCAAGCCCATCAGGGTCTTCAGAGGTGGCTGGCTCAGTAATCATGTCCATCTCCTGAGTGATTCCAATGGGCAGACTGGGTGTTGCTCAGGCTCCAAGGCTGGGTCTTGCTAAGCTCTCTTGACCCCACTGGTGGGGGGCTATGCAGGGAGGAGGGCTCCTTTTGAGAATTTTATTTATAGTTTCCCCCATTGGAGGCCCAGCTCTGCACCTTGGATAAGTCTCTATGTGGCATCTCACAGGTGCCAGGTGACAATGGTGCTAATGAGCTAATCCTAGGGTGTCCTGGGGTAACAGTTACAGCACAATAACCCCACAGAACCTGAGAAACTGCCCCCAAAGGGCAACCCAAATAGGGCAGCCTTAGGTGGGCCCCTCTGAGCTGTGCCATCCCTTCTTCTGGCCCTTGATGGCCCCCATGGGACTGCCTAGCTGCAGAAGGAGACCCAGGCCACCCCTGGGCTGGGGGACAGAGTGCTGGGATGGATTGGCAATGTCTGCCCTGGATGCAGCCTGGGGTTCCTAGCAGTTACTGCTGGTTTACTCCAGCCACATTCAGACCTAGCATGAAGGGTTGACCCCCATGAGGTGGGAAGGATCCAAGCCCACTCTGTTGCTTGGAAGCTATACAGTCTGGTGAGGCACTAGCTCTTTGTTTTCCCACCTATAAAATGGTTTTAATGATTAGATTAGTTTTCTGGGGCTGCCCTAACAAAGCACCACAGAGCTAAAGGCTTAAACAACAGATACTTTATTTTTTCACAGTTTAGAAGGCTGAAAGTCCAAGGTCAAGATGTCGGGCAGGGTTGTTTTCTTCTGAGGTCTTTTTCCTGCGCTTACAGACGCCTGCCTCTCCCTCTCTCTTCACAGGGTCGTCCTCTGACAGTGTGTCCTAATCCTCTTTCCTACAAATACAGCAGCTTATTGGGTGGAAGCCCACCCAAGGATCCCATTTTACCTTGATGACTTCTTTAAAGACCCTATCTCCAGAAACAGTCACCTTCGGAGGGCCTGGGGGTTAGCATTGCAACCTGACATGAATGTGAATTTGGGGGGACACAATATGAATTTGGTGAGGGGCACAACTCAGCCCAGAGCCATGATGGATCATTCACCTTACAGGTGAGGTGGAAGCCCTTCAAGAACCGCCCGTCTGTCCACAGCAAACACATTGGGAGTGACGCCGATGTGTCAGGCACTGTGCTGTTTCTTCCAGCTGTCCGTCACCAAGACTTAGTGACTTAAAATAACGATACTTACTTTGGTCATGCCTCTGTAAGTCCGGCAGAGTTTCAGCAGGGATGGCTCAAGGGCTGAGAGTGGAAAACGTCCGAAGGGTTACTCACATGTGTGGTTGATGTCAGGACGGGGGCTGTGGGCTGAGGCTTTACTGGGGCTGTTGGGCAAAGCATTTGCATGGGGCCGTGGCCTCCCCACATGGTCTGGGCTTCCTCACAGTATGACGGCCACATTCCAAGGGCCAATGTCAGGAGGGAGCGCCTGACAGAAGGCATATAACCTTTCAGGACCTTGTCTGGGAAGTCATGCGTTCATTCGAGTCTGCTTACTCTTCGAGGGAGAAGAATTAGTCTGCACTTCCCTTTTGGCAAGCTCCTGAAAATGCTGGTGTGGTCATTTTCGGAAAGCACAATTTGCTCCAATTACAGATGAGGCGGGTGAGGCTCACAGGAGGGAAGCTTTGCCCAGGCCCATGCAGCATAGGATGTCCACCCTCCAATCGTTCCAGAGAGCCCCAGCGCGGGGGTTGGTGAGGTAGCCTTCCTTCCCCAGGCCGCCATGCAAAGGCCTGTGGCCCAGCTTCCGTTTGGCTTATAGGATGGATTTGTCACCAGGAGAAAAATAACTGATTTTTTGCTTATTTTTTCTCAGCTCCTTATTCACATGTTGCCTAGCAGGGAGTAATCAGGGTTCCTGGTCTTTTCAGCTTGCTTAATTCATCCAGGGCCCCTCCTGCCTCTCCCCTCCCTCCGAGCCGATGCCACCTCCCCCCCTACCCCCTCGATTTCTTCCTCCCTGAGTTTCTCTCTTTTTCTCTTTGTTTCTCCTTCCCTTGCTTCAGGTTTCTCCCTGTCTCTGGCTCCCTGTCTCTGTGTCCCTGTCTCTCCCTCTTCTACCTCTCTCTAGAATTTGCACCCCACCAACACCCTGCATTGCATTTCCATCCCCTCGAAGGCGTTACCCTCAGGGAAATGGGCCGCTTAGTGCCAACTGCTCAGGATGTCTGCCCTGCCCTGCTGCATTCAGGAAGGGAGCCTGGAAGCAATATGCCAGTACCTTTCTTCCTTGTTTTACTTAAAAAAAAATTAATTGAGGTGAAATTCACATGAAATTGAATGAACTGTTTTAAAGCCACTTCACTGGCTTTTAGTGTTTTCTCAACATTGGACTACCACCCCCTCTCTCTAGTTCCCAAATATGCCCATCACTCCAAAACAACCCCAACCTTGGGGTCTACCAATGTACGTTCTGTGTATTTGGATTTCTCTGTTTAGCACCTGTCACATGAATGGAATTACTCAGTCTGTGACCTTTTGTGTCTGTCTTCTTTCACTTAGTGTACTGTTTCCAAGGCTCATTTCTATTGTAGCAGGTATTGGGACTTCATTCTTTTTTATGGCTGGATAATATTTTATTGTAGGGACAGACCACATCTTATTTATCCACTCATCCTCTGATGGACATGTGGGCTATTTCCACCTTTTGGCTGTTGTGAATAAAGCTGCTATGAATGTGTGCGGACATGGGTTTGTTTGAACACCTGTTTTCAGTTCCTTTGGTTATATATCTAGGAGTGGAATTGCTGGGTCGTGTGGTAATTCCTTCTTTAGCTTTTTGAGGGACCGCCAAACTGCCTTACTGTTTTACTGGGCAGACCTTAATGATTTCTTTAAGGAATCGTGTTGGCATCCTGAAATCTTCTGTCTAATGTCATTCTTCTGTCCATTTATATCGGAGGTTGAACAGGGAAACTTCGTGTCATGTATTAGATGTTCGGTGATGAGACACTGGAAGGACTATGCAAGGAAAGACCAGTGCTGTAGTGGACAGGGCTGGAAGGTCAAGATTGTTCATTCATCTCTTCATTCATTCATTCATTCATTCAGTCATTCATAAGACATTCACCTAGCACCCACCATGTGCTGGGTGTCGTACAGGACACTGGGGAGAGATGAAAAAGATAGAAGCCATGCTCTCGATCTTAGGGTGGGGAAAAACAATCACATAAATCAGCAATTAAGAAAGAGTCTGGCAGGGGGGCTGTTTAAGGTGCAGGAGGAAGCAGTGGCCTGGATGGGCCAGGCAAGGCTTGATAGATGCACACCTCTCTGAGCTGGGTATTGAAGGGTGAGTAGAAGTTCTTACATCCCAGGCCTAGAGAACAGCATGAACCACACAGGAGAATCTACAGTTGTGGTGAGTCTTAGGTATGTTTGGGTCACAAGGTAAATCTGGTAGAAATAATAACTGAAATGTTCTTATAAAATAACGAAAGCCTATTAATCATATGCTGAGGAGTCTGAGTTCTCACCTTTGGGTGGTGGGAACCAGCAAAAGATTTAAATTGAGTGATTAGGAGAAATAAATGGAGACTTCACTTCCCTGTCTATAAAATGGAAGAACTGTAGAAGCTTGTATCTGCCAGGATAAATCGGGTTTTGATGCAGTAACAAACAGCCCCATAATCCCCATGGTATGAAACAACAGCTTTTATTTCAGGCTTACCCTCCATGTCTGTTGCAGGTTGGCTGGGGGATCTGCTGCACATTTCTATTACCTGCAGCTTAGACTTTGGTGGGCGGAGCAGTCACTTTCTGGAGCATGGCTGGTCACTGAGGCAGAAGGAGAAAAGAGAGGAATATAGTGCTCCTGAAGCTCCCATGCACGAAGGACATGACAGGTGACATTGCAGCCAGTCCTGCAGCCACACTCAGCCCTAAGTGGGCAAGGAAGGGCAGCTCCACCCTGAGCCCTGGGGGAGAGCAAGACATACGAGGTCAGCAACATGGGTGACTACCACGGAGGTCCTCTCCGCGTTCCTGCAGCATTTATGGAAACGGGACCTTTGCTCGGGGGTGCTCACTGCACCGTCGGTTGCAATGCCTAAAGGTGGAGGCAATCGGCATGTCCAGCAAAGGGGGATAAATTACATGTTGCTACAGGCACACTCTGGAGTATCACACAGCTATTCAGAACAAGACAGGCAGATTTTTATTTGTTAAAATGGAAGAAAAGGCCCCACACGTATTATTAAATTTAAAAAAAGAAAGAAAGAAATCACTTCAAGGAGCAGAACATAGTGCCTGGTATGATGCAATTCACTTAAAGAAGATTATTATACATGAAAGATATATGTAAATGATAGGTATGATAAGGATATGTGTGTATATGCCTCTCTCTCTACCTATAATAGTGCAGAATTAACAATTTCTAGAAAGATAATGTGATAAGAAGGAGCATTAAGCATTAATTACCTTTGGGGATGGGGACTGGGCCAGCAACTGCTGTTTGTTCACATCTATATTCCTAGAGTCCAGCACATAGTAGGTGCTCAAAAATATTTGTCAGATGGACAACTAGTTCTAAGAAAAGCGACTAACCTTTTAATTATATGCCCTTCTGTACAGTTAGAATTTGCTTTAATTATCTGTGAATATGAAACACAGAATTTGATTTTTTTTTTTAAGACCATGGATAATTTCATTTTCTAATCTTCCTCTCCCACCGGCTTTTGAAGAAGACAAAACTTGGGTTCACTTCTCTCTGAAGACGCACAAAGAGCAGTAAATAAGTGTAGCTTTGAAAAATCCGGGGGAAAACTGCCACGTCAGTCCTATTTTTAAAAAAAGCCCCGAAAAATAAACGAGAGTGTACTGCCGGCGTTCCTCACGCCGCGGAGATATTAGTCTTGTGCGGTGCTGGGCCGGCCTCTCTTGCTCGCCTCCCGGAATGAGCCTGCCAGGGGAGATGGATCGCTCCGGAGGTCCCCCCACTCCCTGCACTACATGGGGGTTCAATTAGCGGAATCTGTCCCCGCGACAGAACAGCACCCAGCATCTGAGCAACCCTCCGCCTCCATCCGCAGCCAGTGTGTGCGGAGGAAGCAATATATTTTTTTAAAAATCTTATTTGTTTTAATTGCTTGTGTGCTGATTTCTTGCCTGCCACCCCCTCTCCGCCCCCCAACATCACAAGCTTGCTTTTCTGGGAGAATTATGTTCTTGCCGGGAAAACAGCTCAGCCTCACTGAATCATGGGGCCGGGTGTAACTGTGGGGAGCAGGGAGGTGGGGGCTGTCTGGGGGAAGGGTGGGAGATGGGGCTGATGGCCCATGGCTGCTGCCGCCTCCATCCTGACACAGGCGGGCAGACCTGGCTCTGCACCACAGGGTTCTATCATTGGGTTCAGACAGCCCGGGGTCAGATCCTGGCTCTGCTCAGGCCCAGCAGAACAAGCCTTGGCCCTGAGACTCCAAGGCTCTGGCCTCTCTTTTCCCATGGGAAAAACCAGGAAGAATAACAGCGACTTCATGGGGTGTTGTGAACACTTATGGATTAATTATTCGTAAAATAAGTATTGATAGGTGTTCCCTATGAATATCTTAATATTTTTATTTCATTGTAAAACCATTTTTGGAGAGAGACTGGGCCCATGAGGAAGCGTGATTTTGGAGACCAATGCACGCGTCTCATCGTAGAAGATTTATAGTCAGAAAGTCAACACCCAGCTCTCCCGGGTCTAATGGATGTGACATAATATTGGACAAAGGACTCAAAAGCTCTTTCTAAAACTTTAAGTGGAAATCGAGAGAGCGAACATTTACTGAGGGCCTCTGTGCCCAGTACAGTGTAACCTGTGTGTGTATCAGAGGCTGCCAACCAAGTGTCTGGTTGTGTAGGATCTGTGAGCTAAAAATAATTTTTAAATTTGTAAATCATCGAAAAAAATTTTTTTTAAAGAATACTATTCTGTGACACCTGAAAATTATATGACGTTCATAGTTGTGTCCATAAATAAAGTTTTATTGGTACGCAGACACATCCATCATTCACATGTTGCCTAAGGCTACTTTGGCGCTGCAAGGGTAGAGGTCAGTAGTTGCAACAGAAGTTATCTGGCCTGCAAAGCTAAGAATATTTACTATCTGGCCCTTTTCTGAAAAAGTCTGCCAACCTATTCTTTTTCACTGCATAGAAGACTCAAAGCAACTGTGAGGCTTGTTGTCATTATAGAACCATTTTATAGGTGGACACACTGAGGCTTTGAAAAGCTAAGTTATTGGCCCCAGGCTTGTGGGGAAAGTGGTTAAGGAACACTGGTGTTATACCCATTTTACAGATGAAGAGACCGAGGCCTGAAGAGGGTATAACGACTTGCAGAAGGTCATCCAATGAGTGAAATGACAGGGTGGGCACCAGACTCCTGCTCTTAGGACAGGGGCCAATGTTCTTTGCTCCCACCTCTGTCCCATGGGACTTCCAGGTGAGTACCCCAGAGTAAGTGGCAGGGGCTGGCACTGATGGCTGGCTGATCGCTGCTCTAGGAGACCAGATGTCCCTGCAAGCTGTGAATGGATTAAAGGGTGGAGGGGGTGCTGGGGCCGACCTCCAGGAGTGGGAGTGGGGAAGAGAGAGCTGGGGAAAGAAGAGAATCAGGACGCTGATGTCTGTCGCTTTCTGTTTCCTGCGTGGACTCACCTCTGTCTTTCTCCCCGGTATCTGCCCGTTGTTCCGAGGATGGCAGTAGGTGCCACCGGAATGCACAGAACACGTGTTCTTCTTGTCACCACTTGGTAAAGACCCAGTCGCTTGTGTCCTAAGTTACATTCTCCAAATGCAGGCCATATACAAAGACGACCCCTTCCCCTGGAGGGACTGCACTGTATTTTGGCCTTAAAATGATTCTGCATCAGGGTCAGCCTAAAAGGCCGTGGAGGGGGTGCTGGACGTGGGGCGCCGGCGCAGAGAGACTCAGTGCTGCTGTTAGAGGCTGTGGGGAGGCATAGAATCATGAGTGACGTGGAGAGGGCTGCTGCTGTGTCGAAGAATATAGAAGAAACGTTCCAAACCGCATTCTAGGGCAGTCGCGTCGCTGCGGCAACGTATTCACAAGCACACACGCAACAAAGCAGTAAGTTCGGGGTACAGGCCTGAGTGTGGACACTGCCTGCGGTCCATTGACCTTCCCCTTTTGGGCCTCCTCATTTTGTGACCTGTAAAATGGGGATATGGAGAATGCTGGTCCTCAGGGTCATTGGCGCTTCTGTGAGATAATGTACATAAATGTTTAGCCTAATCATTTCTTTCTTACAGAAAAACAAAAGAAAGAACAAAGTCTATTTGCAAAGGTGGAGAACTACCGGCCTAAGCCAACCTAGGGATTTATAGGTCAGGTCATTGTGGCCCAGAGAGAGCGAGTGACTTGCCCAAGGTCACACAGCAAGTGAGGGGAAAGTTGGGAGCCAAGACCCAGGGCTGCCTTGGAACCCTTTCTACCAGATCTTATTTGGCCTCCAAACCACAGAGCTTTCAGGGAGAAGCACCTGCAGGAATCAGGCAGGTCCAGGGCACAGCCTGGTTCAGGCTGGGGTGCTCTTTCTCCTGTTCCAGGGCTGAGGTATGTTATCTACATCATGATTGTAAAGATTTATTCATTGAGACTTACTACGTTCCCACGCCTTTCCACTTACTCCTCGAAGCATCCTCTGCTGGATTCTACTTACTTACATAGGCCTATTGAGCCCCTATGCACAGCACACAGTAGGTGCTCAGCAAATATCTGTTGACTGAGCAGCCCCTACTAAGAAGCCCTCCTTGGCCCCAGAGTCCAGGGCAGAAACCAAGGCCCAGGGAGGTGAGTGTGGAGTCCAGACTTGCACAGCTGGTTTCGGGTTTGTCTAACTGCAGAGAAAATTGCTGTGGTACCAGCCGTGAGTGCAGACATCACAAGCTGTGCAGTCCCCCAGCGTGGGGACATCCACACACCTAGGCCTGGAGAGGCGACGGGCGGCCACTGGGGAAGAACTTGGAAAAATAACAAGAGGAACTCAGGGCAGACACAGTTTTTGACACAAAGCACAGCAAAGAGAATATAATTTCCCCCTTTCTAGGTTGGTTTGGGGGAGGTCCCACTATGGAATGAATAATTTGCTTTGCAAAATCCAAGTCTCTGAGTCCCTCTGCTCCGGGGCCTGCATTGATATGCTAATACGAGAAGCCCTGGGGACCACCTCCTGGGTCTCTTTGTTCCCAGAGCATTTGTGGAGGAGCCTTTGTGCGGCTGGCTCTGTGTGTTTTCTTGGCCTGTGTGTGTGTGACAGGGAGGGAGAGACCCGGCAGAGAACAGAGAGGCTTGCACAGGTGGAAGCCCCTGGCAGGAGTCCTGAGAACCTGAGGGTAGGAAATGCGCCCGGAGGGACCGGAGAGGAGCAGGCATTCAGAGACAGAGATGGCCTTTCATAAGGAGAAGCAACACTTGTGGCATGCAGGATGTATTTCAAGTTTTTCCTTCCTTCCTTCCTTCCTTCCTTCCTTCCTTCCTTCCTTCCTTCCTTCCTTCCTTCCTCCCTTCCTTCCTTCCTTCCACTCACCCTTCTGCTCACCCAGCTATCCACCCTCCTACTCACTCAACTGGCCATCCTCCCGCCCCTCCACCTATGTGCCCATCTACCTACACATCTACCTACCCATCCAATGCACTACCCTCCCTTCCATCCATCTATCCATCCATTATCCATCCACTTGTCTGCCTACTCCCTATTTCCTCCTCTGTCCACCCTTCCATTCACTCATTCATTTATACCCCTACCCCAACTCTCTGCCCAGCACACACCAGTGGTTTGCTAGATGACCAGTGACATGGCCCTTCCCATTTATAGATGAAGAAACTACCATCCAGATAGAATGACGGAGAACTCTGATTCTGAGAGCAGACGGAGCCAGGTTCAAATTCTCACTCTGCCATCGGCTGGCTGTATGACCTCAGGCGAGTGACTAAGCCTCTGTGCTTGCTTTTTCTGTAACTGTGACCCAGTGATGGTGCCTGTCTCACATGTGGTGGAAGGAAGAAATGAGGTGGCACTGGTCAAGTGCCATCACAAAGTCCAGCATGTGGAATGTGCTCAGTATGTCCCTTCTCTTATTACTTGTTGAACACTTCCTGTGTTCTCCCATCATTGCCATCTCGGGGCTGATATTACTGCCCTCCCCACTCTACAGAGGAGGAGACTGAGTCTCTGAGAGGTAGGCGGGGAGCAGAGCTCAGGACCCCAAGCCAGGGTGACAGGTCTCCACATCCTACTCCATGACTTGGATACTGGTCTGTGCTCAGCCACAAGTACATGGTGTGGCCTCAAGCAAGTCCCTGAACCTCAGTTTTCCCATCTGTCCTATAAGGGAGTGGGCTAAGTGATTTCCAGGGCCTCTGTCTGCTTAGAGTGAGAATGACATCCATCCAGCACGTATCTATGAAGCCTCTGGTGCCTCCGACCCCACACCATGGAGGCCTGTTACCTTGGAGGCTCTGTACCCTCATCATCCGTGATGCAGTGGCTGACAAGAGAGGTGGTGGAGACAGTCACA
Source organism: Macrotus californicus (assembly GCA_007922815.1). NCBI lineage: Eukaryota > Metazoa > Chordata > Mammalia > Chiroptera > Phyllostomidae > Macrotus > Macrotus californicus. The sequence goes on along the minus strand of VMDR010003918.1, from coordinate 18,035 downwards.
CCTGGTTCAGTTTCCATCACTGTCCCTCCCTACCTGAGCCACCACGAGGAATCTCAGTTTTTTACTGCCCTGTGAAATGGGCATAAGAGGACCCTCACCTGATCACGTCGCTATTAAATCAAACAAGATCACATTTGCAGATGGTTTGGAAACAGTGTAGCAGAAAGGAAAGGAGTAAGCAAAATCCAGTGGCCACCCTCTCCCACTTGCATAGTCAGATCACTAATTCACTCAACAAATATTCACTGAGCACCTACTAAGTGCCTGGCCCTGGGCTCAGCACTGGGAATACAGAGGTGACTGAGATGGACAAGGAGCTTACTTTCTCCTGGGCAGAAACCAAAGAGCCAAGTCTATAGGTAGATGAGCAAATTACATTCAGAGGGGGCAATTTGGGGGAGAACGTAAAGCAGATAGGACAGCCTGCCTAGGGGTGGGGAGATGAAGTGTCAGAACCGTGATCAGGAAAGGCCTCCAGGTGGAGGTGCCATTTCAGCTGAGCAATAACTAAACAATAAGAGGAACTACCCTGCCAAATTGTGTAGGGAACAGAGCTCCAGAAAGAGGGAACAGCAAGTGCAAAGCCCTCGGTGGCATTTGCCTGCTGGGGAAATGGAACTGGGGACCCAGGGCATCTTCACATGGCTTTCCTCGTGTTTCATCTAGAAACTAATTACCAGTGGCATCTTCTCTGCTACCTGGGAGAGCAGGAGCTTGCTCCATTTCTTATAATTCTCTCTTATTTTAATGATCTGCATTTCAAAATTATGTCCCCACATCCCAAGGCCCCTGGGTACCAGGTATATTTCTCCAAGTCCCAATAAATAAATACAGTAAATCCATGTGCTTTCAGGGATTTTTATGAGCTAGTCTGCCAGCGAAGTGGGCTGGTTGCCTCGGAGGGCTGAGCTGACGGAGCTGGCGAGGTAATTAGCTACTGAGTTATGGGGGCCACTTGAAGTCTAATTATTGAGAGATCTGAGGCACCCGCCTCATTTGGGTCTAGATTTACATGGCGCTGGGCGGGCTCCTCGGGTAGGCGTCTTCATCTCCATGGGGATGCAGATGGAAGGGCAGTTGGTGGGTCTCAGAGAGGAGGGACTTAGAGGTAAATGGCCAGCAGGGCACCTAGAATGGTGTGTGTCTGGGCCAGGGGGTGGTGTATCCTCCCTGAGCTGTCTCCATTCTTCCAGCAGGTTCCTGCAGCTCTTTCATGTGCTGTGCCTCCGTTTTGTGTCTGTGGTTTGGGGCCGTCCTGTGATATCTGTTCACAAGCCCCTCTCTTCTACTAGTCCCATTCATTCGTTCCTTGTTTATTCACTCAATAAAGAGATAGTTACAGACCATCCAGGTCTAGATTGTGTGTGTGTGTGTGTTCATGTGTGTGCATGCGCTTGTACTCAGGCACACCATATGCTCAGGACAGTCACCATCCCATACGAGTCACTGTCACTTCTGTCCTAGCAGACTGTGACAGCCTCTTCCCTGGTCTCTCACCTTCTCCCCTCCTCACTCAAATCTGCCCCCCCCCTCAACATCCAGGGTGAACTACTGAAAGTGGGGCTGATTGTGTCGCCCGTTGTCCTAACTCTCCGTGGGTCTCCCCACCACTCCCAGGGAGAAGCCAGAGTGCCTGGATAGCCTGCAGGGTCCTGTATGATTTAACCTCCTACTCCCCCCCCTCCATGACCTGCTCCCACCACATGGGTGGTCCCCTTGCTGTCCTCCCGCAATCTGGACTCAGTCCTACCTCCAGGCTTTCACGGTCACAGAGCCCTCGGCCAGCAGTACCCGGCTGGCCCCATTCACGTGCCTGTCTCCTTCCTCTCTCCCACGTCTCTGCTCGGCTCTAACCTCCTTATTTCCTCTCTGCTTTATTTTTCTTCTCAGCCCTTATGACTGCCCCTCACATGTATCTGTTGCTGGATTATTGTCTGTCACCTTCCCCTCTCCTCCCAGAATTTCAGCTTCACGAGGACAGAGGTTTTTGTCTCTTCATTTCACTGCTGCATCTTTCAACACCTGGAACAGTGACTGGAACATAATAGGTGCTCATAAATAATTTTTGAGTGGATGAATGTACCGTTTAATCTATAACAACTAGTGCAGGAGCTGGCACACCACAGGGGCTAAGTAGTTTTTCAACTAAATGTGGGGACTAGTGAGTGGAAAATGGGCCGAAATGGGATAGGCATTACTCCACCTGGATGACCAAAGACCAAGGAGTGTAGCAGTGCCCATGGCGGTCCTAGGGCATGAGGTCTGTCAGGGGCACTTTCCAAGTACTAATCAGCTTGGTTGAGCCGGAGTTTGGTGGATGGCTCGTGTGGCCAAAGGGTCCAAGGGAGAGAAACTTCACATCACTTGGAAGACCTGGCGGTGCTCAGTGTCAATATAGAAAGAAGGGTGAGGGGCCCAGGGCTGAGACAGGGTCCCAACCTGGGAAAACCTTGAATGTCAGACTGGGAATTAGGATTTGATCCCGAGGGCCCTGGTGATACCCTAGATGGATGCACGCAGGAGAGGGACACAGACCTATTGGGCCTCTGGAGCAGTCGCTTCGGTGACCTTGGAGACAGCATGGCAGTACCAAGGCAGTCCAGGAAGGTGATTCTGGGGACCAAGGAGAGGCAGAGGCCTGCCAGGGGGCGGCGGATGGAATTCCTGCATGGCTGCAGAGATCCCGCTCGGTAGACCAAAACTGCATCATCCCAAACCGTTAGATGCAAAGAGACCCCGGGCACCTGGCTCCAAACCCAATTAACCAGATTTTAAAAATTGCAGTTGCAGCTCTCAGGCTTTTCCCCACCTTCATTTGCTCTTAAAATTTTTTTTATTATATATGTGTTTTTGACAGCGGAAGACTTGATGTGCTGTATATTAAGCAGAGTGGCAGCTGTGAGATTGCCAAGCGAAACAAAATACAAAATTTACTGCAGTAAATTCTTCTCTCTTCAGGGTGGTTAATTATCTTAATTACTTTTATTATCTTTTATCTTTTAAGATCCCAAATTGCTTATTTCTGCCTCTCCCGCCAAAGGCGACCACATATCTTTTATTGGTGCCTGCTGAGTAAAGGCAGTCATATGCATATCTTTCTAGGGAAATTTAAAGAAACTTTGATTTATACCTGGCTTTGACTTGCGATTTTAATTGTAGCAACTAGTGAAAACAAAGTTCCAGGAAATCGGGACTGACACACACCCTCACGCACACGCGCACACGCCCGCACACGCGCACGCACGCTGCAAATCTGACAGACGCTTTTTAAAAAATATGCCTCCTTTCCTCTCCCCTGCCTTCTTCGTGCGAGATGGGAAACGCCATTTCTCTCCAGCAAATTTTAACTCCGGAGAGAAGAATTACAGGCCTTGCAAACTGTCACACTTTTCCCGGGGAAACAACAACAACGAAAAGGTGATTTGGTTTGAAATAAATCCATTCGTGGTTAACATTTTAAAGTAAAAGGAGAAAAGGGGGGAAAAAATCACCAGGCCCCTACACCTGGGGCTAGTTCAGGCTGGGGATTTGGAGATACTCAACCAGCTGAAGAGGGGCAGAGAGGCAGCCAGAGCTGGCGGAGTGGGAGGAGCTCCAAGGAGGTACGGTGCCCAGTGAGTGGCTTCCTTAAGGGAGGGGGGCGACGGCCAGATTGAGCTTTTAAGCAGATGGCTCAGAGGCCACAATCCTGTAGCCAGACCTGGGGGCCCAACATGTCCTGGAATTTAGAATTACTGTCGGAGGTTAGAAAGGGCATTGTCCTCCCAGCAGCCCCTTGGGGAGACCGCTCCAGAACTGTGACTCACAGCTGCAGCCTGGGACCCAGGGAGACCTGTGCTGCAGTCCTGGCCCCGCCAAGTTTGAGCTGTGTGACCGGCGCACATCACCTAGCCTCTCCGTGCCTCAGTTTCCTCATCTACAAAACACAGGTGATGACAATGAGGATCTCTTCTAGGGGTTGTCGTGGGGGCTGACTAAAATGGCGGCACGTGTGCAAACATGAGCTCTGCTTTCTCCATAATGTGATGGGAAACGAAAGCTCAGAGAGGTCAATTGGCTGCCCAGAATCACACAGGTTCCCACAGTGTGATGATCACATCATTCCACCCCTGTCTGATTCTATTGGGGGGTTAGGGTTCTGTAAACTCAGGCTGGGAAGCTTCCAAGACTCCCTGGAAGGGGAGTGAGAGGCCTAGGTCGGGGAGGGCAGGGGTGGTGATGGGGGAGCTTGGAACCCCATGCTGTCAGAAAGGGCGAAGAGAAATCTCTGTGGCCCCATTGTTGAAAGGACTTGGTAGGGTGAGGGGAGGTGGCATTGGGGAGGAACAGGGGTCTTAGCTTGGGCTGCCACAACAAAAGTACCATTGACAGAGCGGCTCACCAACAGAAACTTCTCTCCCGAAGTTCAGGCTGCCAGTGTGGTTGGGTTTCTGGGAGAGCCCTCTGCTGGGTGGCAGCCTGCTGCCTCCTTGAACTTGTTGCGTCTTCACAGAGAAGGGGTGCAAGTTCCCTCCTGACTCTGTAAAGACACTAATTCCGTTCAGGAGGGCTCCACCCTGGTGACTCACCTAATCCTAATCGACCCCCACCCAAAGGCCCCACTTCCAATCCATCATGTGGGTGGGTAGGGTTTCAACACATGAATTTTGGGGCAACATAAACACTCTGTTTACAACAACTGGTATCCCTTCCCCGCCTCTGCCCAAAGAGAGGGATGTCAAGTTCATGAGCATTGAGGGGAGGGCTCTTTGAGTTTCTTTGGGGCCTGTGGGATTGGTCCCCAAAATAACCCTCCAGGGCTGCCCAGTGATGAACTCCAGCCTGGTCTCTTCCTACCATCCCTTGTACCTCTCAGGCTTTACCTCTAGGTGTCTGTGGTTCTTGGTGAAGTGACCTCAAATCAAACTCACCCCATTTTAGCATTAAAAGTCCCATAACCCTATGTGTCCTTTTGGTCCCAGGCAAACTGGGATATTTGGTCACTCTATATCTTGAGTCTTTCTGTCTCAAGGATTTCCTTGATCTTTTTTTCTCTTTCTGTGTCTGTCTCTCTGTCTGTCTTTCTGTCTTTCTCCTCCTACCATCTTCCCCCTTTCCCTAACCCGCCCCTGCTCCCGTGGCTTCACCCCTCCTTCCTCTTCTTGCAGACTCTGCACCTCCCACTCTTTGGCAAGAAAGGCACTGCATTTACATCACCAGAGAGGCTGGGCAGCCAAGTCCAGAGACAGAAGTCCAGTAGGAATGATGGAAGCGGGGGAGGGGCTGTCTGGGAGGAGGGAGGGGCCTCCCAGGTCGGGGAAGGGCTCCAGTTCTTTAAGCACACAGGGACTCTAGATGCTCCGGGTTCTACACACAGGCCTGCTTTCCCACACATGGCTCTTCCACACTGTGCCGGGGAGACACATGGGTGCATGGGCATGTGTGTGTGTGTGTGTGTGTGTGGTATCATGTGTGTGCATGCCTGTGTGTGTGTGTTCAGGCTCTGTCTGGGTGGGAGGGTCACTAGAGAGGTCTTTCCGGGGGAACAGGGAGCCTGGCCTGCTTCTGCCAGAGGCTGTCAACCTCCCTAGGACAGTGGCCTTTGAGGTTACTACTGCTGCTGTGGAAGACACTAGGGGACAGGAAAAGCAGGATTCGGGCTAGAGGAACAGGGCCACCACTGTTCCTGAGAATTCTCTTGGGCAGCCACTTACTTGCCCCATGTGGCTTTTCAGTGCTTTGCATGTGGCGAGCAGGACGGACCCAACGACTGAATTTCAAATTTAATTAAATCTAAAAACTGATCCTCTATCCAGTTATTGGGAAATGTTTGTGTGTTTGAAATAACTTGCCCATGTGAATCTACATTTTCAAATGAACTGAGACGTGCTGCACATGTAAATGCTGAATTTCAAAGGCTGAGCACCAAGAATGGCTGTAAACTACCTGATTAAAAATTTTAAGGTCGGTTGCATGTTAGAACAATAATATTTCTGATATATTGGGTTAAGTAAAAGGTATTATCAAATGAGTTTCCTGATTTTTTTTTTTTTTTGCTTTTAAAATGTGACATCTAGAAAATTTTAAATGACATACGTGGTCCCAGTATGATCCTCTTGGACTGGGTTGCTCTAGACTTAAGGACGGCCACCAAGAAAGGGTCCCACCTGCCTCATGGCACTGAGACCTGGAGCCACCTTGATGGCGGCTGCTTTTAGCTTCCCGACTGCTCTCTTCCTGTAGAGAAAAGAAAGCATCTCACCCAACTGACGCTCACAATTTTTAGACTACAAGGATTAAGAGAACCTCCATCTGAGAATGTCGGTTTCAAGCTCCCCCGCTCCCCTCTCTCCCTCTATTCCTGTCGCTCTGTGGAAACCAGGCATTTGGACTGGCCACCCTCTTGAAATTCTTCCCCTGATTACTGGTGGGCAGCTCCTCGTCAGAGAGCTGGGGGCCTTGCCTCTTGGTTGCCAGGCTGGTGTGTCTTTGCTAGGACACCTGTAGTACCCTGAGGAAGCAGAAGGGACTGGTCGGCAGCAGATAGGTACCCTTAGCCAGGCAAGAAGCCGATGGTCAACAATATACTCTGAGAGTCTCCTATGTGCTGGACACCAAGCGGGCAGACAGGGACTCTGCCACCCTCAGGTGTCGATGGGGAGACGGATGTTGGACAAACATTCACCCTGCTAAGCAACCCCGTGCCAGTTGGTTACATGGGTCATCCCCTCTAATTGCCACACGCCGAGGTTTACAGTTTTCCCAATGTCACAGAAGAGAAGCCCGTGGTCAGAGAGGTGGGAAGCTTTGCCCCGAGGGGAGCTGAGGCTTCAACTCTGTCTTGTGTGACTCCGAAGTCCCAAAAGGCCCTCCTCAGAGCCGTCTCCTGAATGCTCTCGAAGGGGCTGGGACAGGAGGTGCCCCCTGCCTGCTGTGATCTCGCCTCTCTCTAGGCCTGCCCCCTCGCCCAGCTTTCCTTCCCAGCTCTCTTGGAATCCGTCGTGCCTGCTTTTAATTGAAACCCTCCGTGAACCATTGTGCATTTTCAGCCTGCACCACCTCTTGGGATAATGAGTCTCATACATTCACTTCCCACTGAGTAAAGCGCTGTAGCACTTTAATTTTTCCTAAAATGCCTTTGAGTGTCCCCGGGAGATGTAGGTAAGAGGAGAGACGAAGTTGATTCGGCTTTTTCTCAGTGTCTCTGAGCCTGCACCCTCCCCTGGGTCCTGTGTGGGAGGCTGTGGGCAAGACTCCACCTCGCCAAGTCTTGCTTTGCTCTTCGGTAAATGCGAAACAAAGAGACCATCCTGCAGGGCTGAGGTTACTGGGGTAGCCCCTGAAGGGGTGCGTGAGGGTGCAGAGGAAAGGGAAGCCTTCCCGCCCACCTCAGCTTTGGCATGGCGGTGCTTCACAGACACAGGTAGGCTAAGAAAAGGTGGGTGGAGAGCACTGTTTCTAGTCCAGGAGTTTTAAAGCGCACAGGATGTCGGCTGAAGTCCTCTTGGTGGCCCTGCGCCTCCTCTGTCTTTGTCCCCTCCACTCTCCCTTCCTCACTGTGCTCCTGCTCCAGGTCCAAGCTAGGCAAACTCCTTCCCCTTTGCACTGGCCATTTCCCCGCCTAAATCCCTCTCCCTCTCAATATCTGCACACACCTGTCTTCTTCTGCTTGTGGCTCAAATGTCATTTTCTCATTGAGGCACCTCCAGACCACACCCTCCACCTTGACCCCTGCATTTCCCCTACCTTTTTCTGTTTTGTTTTGTTTTTTTTCTATAGCACTTATTACCTTCTATCAAACTCTATAATTTACCCATGGAAGGTATGAGTTTTGTGTACTTTTGTCAGACTCCTCCGGGGCAGGGGTGTTTGTTGGCCGTGTTCCCTGCCGTACCCTCAGCACCTGTAACATTCTCTGGTGCACCCCAGGGACACAACAGCTGTGTGTGAAATGCACACGCCATCCTTCCTCTCGTCTGCCCAAGCACTGTGTGCCGGCTGATAAATGTTACTGTGCAACAAACACCACAGTGATGGTACGGTTGTGTGGGGACATCTGTGGTCCAATGCATTCAGCAATAAAGCACTTTCTTTCTTCCAAGCATGGTGTGTCAGAGTCACAGGCAGGCGGCAGACCCCGAGACTGTCCCTGGAGGCTGATTGCACTCCCCCGCTCAGACCCGAATGGTAGCAATGCGTTATGGTAGGCACAGAGCTCAGGGTGGGACAGGGGCTGGGAAGACAAAAAGGTGGGCAGGGGTTCCTGCAAAGAGATGGCCCTTAAGTTGGGGCCAAGAGTATGGCTCATAAAGGGATGTGACCCACCTGCTACCCAGATGGAGCTCCTTCCTCATTCCGGGTGTAGACACAGGCAATGCTGCTGCACTGTGCTCCGGGCTGTGTCGGGCTCCCCCGGGGGGCTGAAGAAGTACAGGACAGTTCCTGATCCCCCCTATGGGGTTGGGGTTGAGGGCACACAGCCAGCTGGGAAAGCACCCTTCCACCCCCTCCCCACCGGCAAGAACACCCGCTTTCCTGTCCCTCACACACACACACAGCACACTCCCCTTTGCATATGCTGTTCCCTCTGCTTGGAACACTCTTCCCCAGATCTACACAGAGCCACTTTCTCCTCATCATGGTGATCTTAGCCTGGGTGTCACCACTCAAGGAGCCCATCCCTGACTGCTCCTCAGACTTTCTCTCCTGAGACCCCGTTTTCTCCCCTTCGTGGCTTGAGCTGCTGCCTCAGAACTCCCTGGGAACCCTGTGCCTGCATCTTCTGCCAGCATTCCTCACCCCTGGCTGCTGGGAGGAGCCCCTGGGGGCTTTTAAGAATACTGATGCCTGGACTCCGCCCCAGACTAATTAAATCAGGACCTCTGAGGGGTGGGTGGGGGCCTGGGTTTGTTTTAAAAGCTCCCCAGGGGATTCTAATGTGCGCCAGGCCTGGAACTGTGGCTGCAGGAGGTCGCTCACTTATTGCACATTTGTGGCCTGCCCCCACCCCACAACGCCAGCACACAACTGGCGACACCCGATTGCATGCCCACTGCTCTCCCCTCCCAGGCTAGCACCCTTCCTGGCTCACCCAACCTGCTTAGTGTGAATTTGGGAGTGATTTTCCAACAGAGGCCCCGACTTGTACAACTCAGCCATCATCCAGCAATGCCCCCATTTTCCAGATCACGAATCTGAGGGTCGGAAATAGGAAGCGACGTGGTCACAATTCCCCACTTGAATTGGAGGAGAGTATTAAACAAACCTGGGGGTATAGGGGACGGGAGCGGAGAGGGGGGGGGGCGCGTCCCTTTGTTGATTCAAAGACTGGCAATGAAGATTTGAAAAAATGGAAGAGAAACGAGCAAGCTTTGCATCAGTCTCTTTGGAAAATAAATAAATAAAAGGGCCGCGTGTCTTTAAGGCAGTGAATGTGGGAAAGAAATAAAGGCACCTCATTCTGGGCGCTCCTGGGCTTGTCGGTATTCCTGTGGCAGCCCGGCCCGCATAAACATTCGGCACACAACACTTGCAGACACTTTTTAATAGAATCGCTTAAAACAATTAATTACCAGAGTTTTCATTCAAGCTGCAGTGCAAAAGATACGCAGGCAATAAAAGGCATTTATCCGCGGGTTTCTCGAGGCCTGTTTGTTATTAAGATGTAAATTAAATCATCACAGATGTTCCATTTTTTAATCTAGGCCTGGGAAGATCAGGGCCAAGCGTGGCCTAAACGGGTTTATTTCATTACCCGCACATTCATTAGAAACCCACCGCCTTATTGGATGTCATTTTTCTTGGGTGCCTTATTCCTCCTCTTCTTAAACAAATCATCAAGATAATTTGTTCATTTCCCTTTCTATTTGTTCTTAACACTCGCAGCCCCGGGGTGGGATCCCGGGGCTCCTGAGTGAGGGGCTCTGTTTGGGGTCCTCTGCTCTCCTGGAGGTAGGGGAGACCCAGCATCTACTTCAGGCATGGAATTGGAGAGAATCTCTGGAAATTTCTGGAAAACCATTCCCTTTCCTAATAGTGTTACATTGGAGGGTGAAGTTGAAATCCTTGGGTCTAGCTCATGAAGAGTTTCATTTCTATGTTGGAAGAAAGTGTCACATGATTAATAACCTCTTCCCCCCCCATGAGTCCCCCACTCTCTGCCCTAGTCTCTACCTGACGTTACCCAGAAGCCTTTGCTTGCTTATTTCTGCCCTCCTGTCTTGTTTGGGAGCTCCAGGAGGGCGGTATCTGGCTTGTTTACCAGTGTAGGTACAGAGCCTAGCACAGTGCATGACACATATTAGGTGCTCAATTAATAAACAAACACATTTTAACAGTTATTATTGAAGTGCCTGGCATGGTGTTCAACACATACAACCTCATTTAATTCTCCAACAACCTAAAAGGGAGATACTGTTATCATCCCCACTTAACTACGAAGTCCCTGCACTGCAGCAGAGCACAGGAATTTGCCCATGGCCATGACTGGTGGGTGGAAGTGTTGGAATTTGAACCCAGATCTGGTTGGCTCCAACTGCCTGTGATTTAACTCCTCACCATTCTCCTGGTGGGCCTTGGGCGTTGAGACCAAAACTCACTGGCGTGTTTAACACATGCTTGTTCAGCGCCGAGCGCTGTGCTGGGCACAAGGGAGTGCTCTGCACAGCCCAGGAAGGACCTCAGCAGAGCGCAGGCATTAGCATCATTTTGTTACCCTCCAATGTCCCGGCTTTGTCGATGGGGAAGCTAAAATGCAGCCAGAGGATGCTTATGTGGGTTGAGACTCAGGACCGGCCACCTGATTGGCAGAGCTCAGTGCACACGAACAAGGTGGGGACCCTTGTTCAAAAATTATATGAATTTCGAGAGCATGATATCGGAGCATTAAACCAAGCTTGGGGCCCTTGGGGCCCTGGGTGACTGCAGAGATGGCATGCCCGCCAAGCTGGCCGTGCTGTGACTTCCAGCTCATGTCAGCGGTCTTTCTACCGTGTACTCAAAAGCAGGACAATCACAGGCTGTCTAAGTAGCCTCTAGTCTGCCCCCACTCCACCCCCACCCCCGACCCACCTGCCCTCCCATCATTCTCTTTATCTTGTCCGGCGTTTTCAGTTGCATCAACCCAGCAGAGCTCTGTCTGACCCTCAGACCTGAAAGAGGGTCAGCCCACCTGATCCCATGCTGTCGTGTTCTTAGACTATTTCTCACGTTTCTCCAGCAGCCACAGGCAGCAGATGTCCCTATTGGTACTGCGCAGGGCAGGAAACAGAGAGGTGGGATGACCTGCTTAAGGTCACATTGCCAGTAGTTTCCAGTCCTTCTTTGTGTCACCAGTGGCAGTCAGACTTGCTTCTCCATAAAAATCATATTTTGCAGAAGCCTCATCCTCCTGCAGCCGAGGTGATTTGAATGACGTGGGAATGGTGTGTGAGCTTCCCCTTCATCCCCCGGAGCGTCAGATCTAGGAGGAATGTTCTTACCCAGAGGTATGTTCTTGGCCAAGTTCAGACAGTTGGTAAGAGGCACATGGACTTGGATCTGCCAATGCCTCCACACGTCTCTGCTCAGAAGTTACGTTCACTGGACCTCTTTCATCCCTAATGCCTCCCCAATGGGTGGGGCTGCAGCAAAGTGCCAGGTTCGGGCAGGTCTTACGCAGGGAATGGGGAGCATCTGAGACCATCAGATTAAGGGGGTCCTAGAGAGAGCAGCGATGGGGACTCAAAGAGGGAAAGGGACCCCACCGGGAGGAGAGAGGGAGACCATCCCTCAGAGGCACTGGCCCAGATACCCCCCTCCCGTTCGGTGGCGCGCTGTGTGCAGGCGCCGCGCTACCTGCTGTGCCAGGATCATTTTCTGCTTCCTGCCTGTGCGTGGCCTCATGTTTTCATCAAGTTCTGAAGAAAAAGGATGGGAAAATATCGTGGCTCTTATCCCCCCTGCGTGCGGCAGAAATTGCCTTTTTATAAAAGTCCTCGTGGCTTTGTGAGTGTTTTGCAGACTCTCAAGGCTGGGAGACCCCTTACACGTGTAGTCTCATGTTCCCCCAAACTCCCTGCCTGCAGGAAGCCCAGAGAAACAGGGGTTGGGGGGGGCGGTGTGGGAGTTCCGAGGGTGAGCAGGGCAGGTAGGAGACACTGGATGAGACGATGTTCGGAGAGATCGTTGAGATCCCACGCCTGGCATCAGCTGTTCGAATGAGGGGGTGTCGCTACCCTTGGCACTCAGAGGAAACCTGGTGTCATGCAAAAAGCCATAGGTTTTGTCAGCCCGCAGACCAGGTTTCCAACCCAGTCCGCGCAGGCTGAGTGACCTGGGACGATTGCCAGGACCTCTCTGAGCCTGCCTCCTCAGCCCTGAAGTAGTAGAGCGACCCCCACCACAGAGGGGTGTTATGAGGATTAAATGAGGGGCTGCTTAGAAAGACCTTCAGTGCAGTGCCCGGCACACAGCATGCTCTCAGTATCGGACAATTTGCCACCAACCCGCCCCATTTCCCTTTAAGTCACATTAGGACCAACAGTAAGTCTCATGAGATCAAAATCTCTTTTTTTACCTGCTCCCTGACCTCCCCCAGTTGAGTAAACACTGAATGTATAAATAGTTTGAAAAAGAAAAAAAAAAACCGCTTGGACACATTTCTGCGTAATGGTGCTGCGGAGGCACTAAGGTAAGACACCTGCCTCAGACACTTAGCAGGCGTCTGCTCGCCTGTCGCTGGCTGCGGGGGTGGGCTCATCTGTGGCTGGCACCGGGAGAGGCTGCCCCCAGTGTGCCGTCTGCCCAGCCAAAGGCCTTTATCAGTATGCAGAGTTAATTGAAGGATTAATATGTTTTCTCATTAAATTCCTTTTTTATTCAAAATCGAGTTCTTCATAGAGAACGGGTAATCACACGTAGATTATTTCCTTGCTTCCCTCCAACAGCCAAGTGAGCCTCAGAGAACAAAGTAGAGACACAGGCACACACACACACACGTACACGTATGTACACACATAGTATATTTTATTACATATATGATAAAGTAGACTTTAAATCTGAGACACACACATGTAGGTGCACAGATATTTTATTGTCTATTCGATGAAACGTATATGATAAAATAGACTTTAAACCCTTAAGGGAGGTTTTGGTACCAGCTGGTATTTTTGTCATTGTCCTTAGCTGTTTAGCTCAGGTCCCCCTCAATGCACACAACTAGGACTGTTCAGCAGCTAAGAACGAAGCAGCAAGAAAAAAGCAAATTTGCAAGGAGGGGTAAGAAATAGAGACAGACTGCACCAACGTACACTTTTTGTAGAATTGTTTCTACTGAGGTGACGTCACTGTAAAACCTTACTACGAGTTTTGCTCCTTTGAGGGGACTGTGAAGTCCTTTTTGTCTCTGAAGTCCCATATGATAAATCTCTTCCAGAGTTCGGAGTATTTGGTCAACATTCCGGGTATGTTCTTGCAAGAGCTTTGCCACTTGTTTTTTTAATTCGTCCATGTTTCTTTAGTTTTGCCCAGGCCGCTAGAAAGTTCCAAGCAAGATTTTGCTTCCAATGCCAGAAAATGCTTATCTATTAAAAAAAAACAACACTTTTTTTTCTTTTGAATTCCTGTAGTATTAGTCCTCTGACATGATTCTTTTTACTTTTCTAAAGAAATTTTCTGAAATCTTCCCCCCCCAAATAATGGGGTACCAATATTTTTGAAACCGGAAGACAAGGATTCAGATTTCTCTTTGCTTTTTGATGCTCAGGGCAGGTGGTGTTTTTGACGAGTATTATGCAGCCCCACTCACAGTGAGGGATTTGTGTAGCGGGGACTCTACGCCACAGTCTCTTAGTTACGGGAAATCACCCCCACGGGGACAAGGTGAACCTCTGAAGCAACTTGGAGTCCATGTGTGGCCAACATGAGTGCCACTCGGTCTCCGACAGTGGGACTACACCTTCACTCTGAGAGTGAAGTGTCCTTTCACTCCGGTCAGGGCCCCGGGACGGGGAGCCGCAGGGCACAGAAGGATCGATGGGGATCCCGGGCCATCCACAGAGGGTGTGGACCTGGTCCATGTGCAGACACTTCCGATCTCATAGAAAGGCAAAGACCCAAGTCCTTTTTGTCCCTGGTCTGCTACTTTAGCTCTTTCCCAGGGCCACCGGGGAGCTCAGTGCGGATGGCAGCCGTATTTAGTTGCGCTAACACCATGCTGAAGGGCAGAGAGGACAAACTCACTGGGACCTGGGCACCTTCCCCTCTGACTGGGGCTCAGAGTTTCCCCTGGATCAGTCTGACAGGTGCCAGCACAGCTGGCCATGAAAAAACTTGAGGGTCTCTGAGACCCCCGGGCAGGGCTCTGGGAGCACCTCCCTTCTCGCTCACCTTTCATTCTGTTGATCTCTCTCTCTCCCTGTTCTCTTTCCCAGTCCTTCCTTTCCCTTTTCTCTCCCCCCAAGTTTCTCTATTTCATTTCCTCTTTCTCCCTTTTCCTTTCCTCCTCTTTCTCCGGTAATTTTGCTCATTTCCCTCACATATTTTCCTGCATTTTTCTCTTCAGTGTGCACTGAAGGTATAGCATCCTTACAACCTGACAGACCCAAAGGAAAAACAAATACCACAAAAACAAAAAAACAGTTCACCAAACCTCACCAGCTCTCTGACGCTGAGCTCCCTGGGTTTGACACCGGCAGGAGGCATGGTGGGGCTCTTCTTTTGATTGGCTGGAAAAGGAATTACCTCTTCTCCCAGATCTGTCAGTTGTTAGCCGTTCTGAAAACGAGAGGAAACTGGCAACAACACCACCTCTCCAGGCTGCCTGACATCCCATGTTAAGCAAAGGGACACGTCTGGTCGGGTCCTGGAAGCCAAGACAACTTGGTGGCTGAAGGTCACACGTTTTGTGATTTCAAAAGATGGGAGGGGCTGAGGTGGGTGTAGAGTGGCCCTTTGGAAAGGTGAGAGGTGCCTGTTGGGAGCGTGCTCTTAGCTGGAGCCACCGGCACCCAGTGCAGGGCTGGGTTGGCAAGCTCCCCGCCCCTCCTGTCCTTATCACTTGCAGGACTGGCTACTCTCCCTGCACAATATCCCCCTCTGCTCCAGGGAATTTCCAGATGTCAAGGAGCAGGTCAGGGTGCCAGGCAGGCCTGGGTCTGCCATCTGGGCTCATAGTCAGGCCTGTTCATTCCTTCCTTCATTTATTCAACAAACATTAAGTGCCTGTTGTGTACAAGGCACTGGACAGTTCATTCCTTCCTTCATTTATTCAACAAACATTAAGTGCCTATTGTGTACAAGGCACTGGACAGGGAGCCGTGAATAATCACAGGGACCTGGAACTCAGGGACCTTAAACATACCCTAGGAGACAATTTCAAGAGGGCAAGAAGGATCAGAGCAAAGGGATCTGCACATGAACTTACCGAAGAGCCCGTGGTTCCGCTTCGAGGTGCACTCCATATATTCACCGAATGTAGCAGTTGTGATAGCCACTCGCCGCCCGTCGGTGGCAGGCACACAAATGCTGGCCCACTCCCACAATGGAATCCTCTGTGGTGACACAATGGGTGATTTCAGCCACACTCTAGAGCACGGATGCACCTCACCAACGTGCTGTTGACTGAAGGAAGCAAGATAAAAAGAGAGCAGACCATATGGTTCTATTTTATAAAAATCAAGAGGAGGTAAAACTAAGGTGCGGGGTCCCAGGCAGGGTAAAGATTACCCTGGAGGGGTATTGAGTAGAATGGGGTGTGAGGGGGACTTTTAGGGTGCTGATCGTAACCTATTTCTTAACCCGAGAGCGAGGTACGTGGTATGTTGACGCTTTGGTCATTCTTTGAGCTGCACATTAGCGTGCACATTGTGACGTGAGCCTTTGTAAAGTGTTTGAATGTTCTGTTCAATTTAGACATTTTCCTAAAGAAAAAAGACAGATCGTGGGCACTTTCAGTTGCGTAGTGGACTGAGCTGGGGCAGACTCACCTTCTCCCTCTCCCGGTACGAACATGTAGTATTCTGGACACAATGCAATAATAAAATGATAGGCACACTGCTCAGAATGTTCCTAGCACGATCAAAGAAGAAAAATCCACAGGCAACAAAGATGGAAATGGAAGCCAGAACCCTATGAGAAGCTGACATGAAAGCAGCCTGCCGGGGTCAGAGCAGGTACAGAGACTGAGGCTGGGGGTTGGGGTCCCAACACCACAGGGGAACAAGATGCCACAATGCAGAAGGTTCCAAAAAATTCCCACTCCCCCCTCCCACGTTGGAGGCCTGTTCCTGGGTCACACCAGCTAAAAAAAAATGCATCTTTCCTGCCAGCCCAGAGCAGCAGACAGGACTGTGGCAATGCAGGGCTTTAGGGAGGGGCAGTGAAGGGACGTAAAGGGAAAAGAAATATTTCCCCAAAGATTATGGAACTTATCCTGCCCTCCATATGGATGTGGGGGACACATGTCCACTCCTAGTGTGAGGACCACACGTGAGACAGAAACATAAGACCCCGCTCAGGACCACTGAAACCCTTAGCCTGCAGGAGGCAGGAAGGCAGGAAGTGGCCACGGTGGATCACCCTGTAACTCTGGGCACAGGGCGGTCTGCTGGAACCATCAACTGACAGGGGCAGAGGAAACAAATCACGCGGGGGTGGGCAGAGCGGATGCAATGAATGAAACACTAGCAACCAGAGAACTCAACCATACAGAGCGATGTGAGAGAGAGAGAGAAAATAGTGGTACCTGGAATGATGAAAAACACAAAAATACAAGAAAACTCAAGGCAAAAGAGGGTATTATACAGTTATATTTTGAAAAGAACCAAAGGGTGTTTATTTGAAATATATATTATTCTAAATATATTATCTATGTATCTATTTAGTCTATCTATTTGTCTATCATCTACCTATACTTATCATCTATATCTATCTATCTAGTCTAATTATCACAGTTAAACACTCAATGGACAGAACAAACAACACATGATAAAGGGCAAGAGGGAACTAGTGAGTAGGAAGACATGTGTTAATAAAACATCCTAGACACAGAGAGAAATAAAGAGATGGAACATGGGAAAATGTCAGTGAGGAAAATTACATGAGGACAGAATGAGAGAATTCCACATAAAAGCCAGAGTGTTCGGTCCTCCCACTGGAGGGAACGGGGTGACGGGAGAGAGCCCACAGCAGACTTCTCGTCAGCACCGCTAGATTCCAGGAGGCCATAAATAACATTTTCAAAGTACCCTGGGAAAGTAACTGTCAGCCTCAAGTTTTCTAATTGTTTACACAGCTAAACTATTACTGAAAAGCAGGGGCTAAATATAGGCACTTTCAAACAAAAATGGAGAGAATTTACTTCTCAGACGCACTCACTGAATTACCAAGGAGTGTAAGGAATTTGGAATGTAAATAAAAGGAATGGAATGGGAGAAGCATGAGTGAGGGAAAGAATGGGTCAATATATGCCCTGGCTGGTGTGACTCAGTGGATTGAGTGCCAGCCTATGAACTAAAGGGTCGCTGGTTCGATTCCCAGTCAGGGAACATGCCTGGGTTGAGGGCAGGTCCCCGGTGGGAGGTGGGTGAGAGGCAACCACAGATTGATGTATCTCTCTCTTCTTCTCCTTCCCATCCCCTCTCTCTAAAACAAACAAAAAAAAAAAGAATTGGTCAATATATTTCAAAAATCCGGACTAACACAGAGAAGAGAAAGATATAATAGTACTAGTAATAGTAATAATATCTATCTTTTAAGAGAATTTGGAAGAAGAAAAGTGGTTTGGACTTCTAAAACTTTGTTTTTTATTTCTTGGATAGGAGATAGGAACAAGGAGTAACCCTGGAATTGGAGGCAGGATTGCATATTAAAATGTAAGGGTCACCTCCAGAAGAATAAACTATAGCATAACTTCTAAATTAATAGAATTAAATATCAGGGAGAGGGAAAAGATTGTAAGAAAAATAATATTGCACAACAGGAAGTAAGGAGAAGCAGAAACAGGTCAAAATATGTCAGAAGTCACCATGATTATACACTCATTGAAATCCTGTATTAAAACTGATTCTTTTTTTTTT
>VMDR010003917.1:0-66023 GCA_007922815.1 Macrotus californicus | reverse complement strand
CTTTTCTCAAAGATGCCATTTAAATGGACTTTAATGTCATAAAACAGTGATTTTCAACCTTTCTCATACCATGGCACATATAAACTAATTACTAAAATTCTGCAGCACACCAAAAAAACATATTTTTGCCAATCTGACAAAAAAATAGGTATAATATTGATTCATTCACACCAGATGGCTATTGTTGTGTTGGCTGTTGTCATTTTCTTTTTATTTGACAATCCAAGGGAAAAGAGGTCAGTACTCCTGACTAAATAGTCAGGTATGGCAGATTCTAAAATTCTTGTGGCACACGGTTGAAAATCGCTGCCATAAAACAATGACAAATCCTATGAGTGGTCTATGAATAATATTTGGTAAGATTCCAGAGACTGTCATGATAGCCAACCCAATGTGAAGCTGGTGCTCTTTACTCATAGCAAGAACCTGGGGCCAAGCCACAAGTGTTTGATACTGTAATGGCCTGGAAACTATAGCTGCTTGGAACACAGGTGATTCTTCTTTGAACCCCAGACTCTATACATAGTCAGCACCCCATAAATGATACTAATTCACCATAAAGTATTATTTGACAGAGGTCTAAAGCTTGTCTTATCAAAAGCTTTATTTTTCATAATCGACATAGAAATAAAATCTACTTAGAGGTAAATTGCAATTTGTAAAGTAAATAATCTGTTCTAAAATTTCAAGGGCTCAGCCCTGGGCCAGATATTGTGGAAGACAAGAGGAAACCGGAAGCCATGACCCCTTCCTCCAAGGAGACCATCATTGTATAAATAATACTTATACAAGAACCACTGAATCACAAGGTTATATAATCAGATGGGGAGTTCTGTGGTAGAGACTGTAAATGACAAAGAAACAGGGAAAAAGAAAGCTCTCTGAAAAAGTTTTATAACTTACTTAAACTGAGCCTTGAAGAATGTTGGCAGAGAAAGTCAGCCTGAGAAAGAGGAATGACTCCAGCAGAAGCTCTGTGAAGGGAGGGGAATGGAGAGAGTTGTAAGTGCAGTGTGGTGCGTGGTCCTGTGGTCGGGAATAGTGAGATATTCATGCTTACCTTAAGAAGCTTTGTTTTTTCTCAAGAAGCAGGGGTGTTCAAACTTTTGGCATCTCTGGACCACACTGGAAGAAGAAGAGTTGTCTTGGGCCATATGTTAAATACACAAACACTAACAAAAACTAATGAGCAAAAAAAAAAGGTTTTAAGTAAATTTACGATTTTGTGTTGGGCTGCATTCCTAGCCATCCTGGGCCACATGCAGCCCGTGGGCTGTGGACTGGACACCCCTGATAGGATGCTGAGGGCCTGTCCCCACGTTTTATTTATCAATCACGTAGAGATTCCATCAAAAAAACATTAATATACAAGAGGTCATGTAAGACTAATAAAGAGGGTTTCAATGTTTGATCTTAATATCTATTCATATGAATTTTGAAAAGGAAAATGAGAGCCTGGTTACATTTCTATTAGTAAGTAATATGTCCTTGATTTTTATATTGAAAGCCTTGCTCTCAAATTCACTCATCATCTATGAGTCTTCTTATGAAGTGACAAAATCTTCTGCGTGATGACAAGACATTTTGCATTTGATTTTTACCAAAAATATGCTATCCTTGAGATTTTCTGGTTGATAAGCCTGAGCATTCATTAGGGTAAGACAGTGAAGGGTCTCCAATGGCTCCTTTATTTTCTTCCTTCTACCTCTGCCTTTATGTAATGTGAATGGGCAGGGGGATCCTAACCCCACCCCCCCTTTTTTTTTATTTTTGCTGTTTCAAGAAATCATGGAGACTAGGTGATCTCTTTCACTTCCTCTAGCATTTTACTGCTCCAGTTTCCTTATAGTTTCCCCAGGTGAATAGCCACAGAAAAGCTTCCTTACAAATAGTGCATTGGATCCTTGAAAGCCTCCTGCAAATCCCCAAGGTCGGAATGCCTCACTCAACTCATAACCAAGATGACATCTTGGGCTATTCCACCAGGTTTTGCATGCACCCCTCCCCCCCAGCTGGATACATCCTATTGATAATTTCTTCTGGAAACTGGATAAAGGCAAATAATAATGGGGAGGTAAAAAAAAGAAGTTAGTAATGTGTGAAATAAACTGTCCGCTGGGTTTTGATGTGAGGTCACAGGATGTAGAAGAGAAGCAGAAAGAGATCTGACCATGTTAACCTTGTGAGAAAAATGAACTGTAGACAGGAATAGCATTTTTTTTTTTGATAAGGGAAAATAGGAAAAATGGTTCTGCATGTTGGATCTGGTCTTTTCTTTTTGCAGGAATTCTGTTGTCCCTTTAGAAAATATCAAAGCCGTTCCAAGGCACATTGGCACCCGTGTGGCACTGCAGCCTTCTCTTGGCACTGCTCGTCCTGTTGCTGGCAGGACAGAGCATGGACCCCTTGAGCCTCATCCTCTGTTGTTTTGTGCACAGGAGCCAAACATTGTGGCTACTCGCAAGGCAAGGCTGGCAGCTGAAGAACCCAGATGCCAAGCTCTGGACTGGACTTCTGTTCGTTTGTGGCTGGTCCCTTCCCTGGCATCTGCCCTGGCTTTGCAGCAGCCTGTGTCCCCGTCTGCAGAGCTGGGCTCCGGATTACGCTTCTGTTGGCTCTCATGGACGTTCGGTCACTGTTTCCCTTTTGAATTATCCTTGATTATGAGGAATGTGCCTTTATGACACATTCCTCCCCAGGCACCTGCCTTGTGTGATGTGCCTTCACTGCTAAAAAGGGGGGTTTCTCTCAAATTACTGGCCATTGTTAGCAAGAAAGTTCATGGAATGTGACCATCCCTCTTCAGGTAGGAAGATATAAAAATGAAATACAAAAGCTTATATTTAGACACAAACCCCAATTTTCCTCTTAATGATATGAAAGGCTCTGAATGAAGATAAACAGAGAAAACAAAAACAAAAAATCCAGGATAAGGAGAAATTCCAGAAGGCACTTTAAAAAAAATTTTTTTTTTTTTTAGTTTCTTTCACATTCTGTCCCTACACAATGCCGCTGTCCTTGACTGAGAAAGAGCTCTTATTTCCTTACCCATTGACCTTTGACTTGACCAA
Source organism: Macrotus californicus (assembly GCA_007922815.1). Classification (NCBI taxonomy): domain Eukaryota; kingdom Metazoa; phylum Chordata; class Mammalia; order Chiroptera; family Phyllostomidae; genus Macrotus; species Macrotus californicus. The sequence continues at coordinate 62,952 of VMDR010003917.1, read as the reverse complement.
AGGGAGAGCGGGTTCCCCAGGTTACAGGAGGCAATATATTTATGGTATTAATCACCAGATAGACATCGAGTTGTGTTCTCACTGGGTGAGGACTACTGGCCCACAATTTGCTGGTGAGGAGGTGAGGTTAGGAGGAGGTTAGCCAATAAGTTTGTCCCCTGATGGAGCTCATGGGTAATTCCCTGACAAGGGGAAACCTCATGCTTAACTAAGAAACGAAGGTCAACTTTGGAAGTTCACTAACTAGAAGGGAAGCTAAATATATGCCGACAATTCTGACATGTTCACCTCTGGAATATGTTCATACATCTGAGAGGCTTCTGACATTTGTTCACGTTCTAGAATCTTCAGGTATTTGCCCAACCTGTGTGACCGACTATGGCTCATCAGAATTATAGATACAGTTCAATGGGTAGGATGAACTATAGTGAAGTAGAAGATGCGTTGCTTTGCCCAGCACGGTGTCTCAGTGACCTTTTGGGAATTTGAGCAAATCTCGAATTTGTAATCTCATCAAGCTGATTGATTATTCCCTGCAGCTGGAAAAGGAGTTGTCCCAGTGGCAATCTCTGCAGCTTCATGAAATCTCAATGAAAGCTAAGTCTTTGAGGCCAGACAGACTGGAATTTTAGTCTCAGTTCTGTTTTTATCAGCTTCATGACTTTGAGTAAAAACTTCTGAACCTCTTTAAACCTCCATTTGCTCCTCTATAAAATGGGAGGATAACAGTACCTATCTCATGGGGTTATTGTTTAAATGACAAATTCATGGTACAACATGTGGAACAGAGTAAGACATAAATGGCTGTTGGCTAGTAGTTCAGATTTTCTGTAGGTTGGGGCAGGAAGAACACCACCCATTAATGTAGACCTGTGCCACTTTTATCTTATTGGTTGACTCTCGTATTTATTGACTTTATTGCTTTTAATGATGAAGAATGACCTGTGTCCTTGAGATTCTTGGGGCTACACATATTAGGGTGTCAGACAGGGCATATGATGACCAAATGTTTGCTGAATGAAACAGTGGGCAGCATAGACTTCAGGCTTATCCCCTTGAATGTATTATTTTAGAAAGTTAAACTGAGATATATCCACTTCACAAATTACTGTCAAAATAGACATGTGCTGAGGTGGCCAACAAAGGGAATTTTAAGCTTAGGTGCGTAGGTACTGAGGAAATAATTCTATGAGAGGAACACCTTTCACCCTTGGAACTCTGACTACAGCCACTCTGAAAAATAGGTAGTTACTGACTTGAGCAGGTGACCTTAGAAGATGCAAAACACACTGGGAAGGAGCAATAGTCATTAAGTGAAATCTTAGCATCATTTGTGGGCTCTAGAAAGGGGGACCCATCTCTAAGTCTAGAGAGTAAGAGAGCAGGTGCTGGTACACTTTTCTGTAAAGGGCCAGGTAATGAATATTTAGGTTTTGCAGGTCACGTGGTCTCTCAGAATCATAGTGATTGTAGTGTGAAACAGCCACAGACAACAAGTAAGCAAATGAGTGTGGCTGTGTTTCAATACAACTTTACCTACAGAACCAGATGGCAGTAGGATGTGGCCACCCATGGGCCATAGTTTGCTGATCTCTGGTGTAAGGGACTGAAAAGGTGATCAGTCAATATTCAGAGTTTTATTTTGCAATCAATTTTTAGCTAGGTCACATAGGTCCTAAATAAGACATCTCTTGTTCTTTCTGGTTAACAGTTCATTGAATTAAGATATACGAGGACTTTAAGGGATGTGGAGAAAAGGATAAGAGACTATGAGTCTGGAGTCCAGACTCAGAGGTCAGACACGTGAGGAGCAGTATGAGTGAATATGGACTGGCAAAGTGGGCTGGGCACTAGAGAGAGAGCACACACTCTGTTCCAGCCAACCACTGCCATGGAGAATTTGGGCCTAGTGTTTCAGATACTGTAAGTTTTCAAAAGTAACCAGAAACCTGGTAAAATTTCCTGTTTTTTAAATACTGGCTTACCAGTTTTAAAAAACACCGCCTGGCCCTACTAACCCATCTGTGTGGTTGCATGTGGCACGCAGACTGGGTAGTCCGTGGCCTTTGCTTCCGGCCCACGGATCTTTTCCTCGGAAATACTGCTGGTTGCCTTACAGTAGGGCTGGGAGTCTCTTCACAAAGCTAGTCTGAGTTTTAAAGGACTGATCAGGCTTATGCTCACTTCCTTAAAGTCACTCTTCTATGTCCAAACTGTCTACCCCAAAGAGGCAGCACAAAGCTCTGCCAAGCATGCCCTATTTATAGGGTTTTATTAGGATTTGAACAGCCTACAGGAAAGGGCAAGGCTTGGCAGCTTATTCATTATAGTGAAAATTTATGGACAGCCAACCTCGAAAATTCAAAGAAATCAGTCTACTTTGGGTTTGAAATTGTCTAGCTCTGCGTGGGTATGCTAAATCCTCCTTTATCACATCCGTGTTCTTTGTGTTGGCAGATTAAATTCTCTGATTCAGTACAAAGCACTCTCTTTTCATAATATTAAGGTTTCATTTTGCTCTAAACTCGGATAATTTGAGGCTCTTTTTTTTTTTGAGTTGGATATAAACAGAAATTACCTTTTCATCACTTGAAAGTTTAATCCCCTTGTTTTAATGAACTCTTTTAAAATAAATTGGATAGTTGAGATAAAATTTGCGTTGTTTTTATTTGACACTGAAAGTGTGTTGTTGTGTAAATATCTGGGCTATGAGTTATAATTTGAATGTCCTGTGGTTATCCCAGGGTCATTGATCTATTTGGGATTGCTCTGTGCTTGAAGCCCTCTGGAAATTTTTTTGTAGAATAAAATCCACAAGCTAGAAGTCTTTGGAGGCTTTTAAATTCAACCTTTTTCTTTCTTTTTAGCAGTAGTTTTTCCAGAAATAGTCTATTTTGCCTGACAAAATATATCCAATCCTGAACTTGAAAAGGTTCTACTCCTATGCGTAACTCAGCGACCCTGGGCTCCAAATTGGTAGTGAACTTTCTGAAAAAGCACTCTTGATTCTTTAATAAGAACTTATTGGTCATTAGCACCCTAGCCTGGGCCTACATTTTGGATTGTCAAAATAGAAATAAAAATCGAGTGGCATCTGTTGATCTGGAAAAAACAAAACCGGTTATACACATTTAACTCTGCATGTTAGAAATTCTTAAATTAATCCCCTTTTAGCGTTCTGGAGAAAGGTGCACTGGAATGAAATGATCCCATGAAATCCTTGTGTTCCATAAGGTGTCTTGAAGTTTGATTGGATATTAACTAAAAGATCATTTTGCTTCTCTTTTATAGCAGGAGATGCAATGTGTTCATTTTATAACATCTCCGCTGTTTGGAATAAATCACCAAGGACAGATGCTCATCACATTTCAGTTCAATAAAATTCTTTGCAGAGTCTGAACAGATACATGGCTAGTTGCTTTAGGTCTCTGTCCAGGCCATTATTTGTTTGGAAAATCAAATGTACAGAACAAAATAGAGTTCCACTAAAAACATTGAAATTAATATTTCGTTTGCTGTCTTATGTGCTTGTTATTTTTGGCCAGGATGCACTTATAGGACGTTACCTTCAGTTTTACAAGTTCTACCTTTATAAATGTCATTGACCATCTTTTCATGTTTTCTTCTAAACCAGCAGTTGATTTGACTTCCTGCTGTGAGAACTTCTAGTCACACCATTTTAAAGGTTCTCGGCAGGAGAACTTGCCAGTGCTCTTGAAGAAGTGCTGAAATTCCACGCTCAGTCTTTTCTGAGGCTGCAAATGGGTTTTCTGCGAGCAAAACCGAGGCGTTTACTTTAAAGTGATTCGTGTGCCGCACAACTGTTGGGGAGTTTTGGACATGTTTCATGTGCTGCATGGCGCTTTTCTTGAATTTTTGAAAAAAATCAAAAAGACATAATCCACTGACTTGCCAATATTCATTTCTTTAAGGAGACTTGTGCTGAAAAAGTTGTAATTGTGCATCTTCAGTTGATATTTCCTTAAAGAAGTTTCATATGGTTTTAAATTATTTATCCAAGAGGGTATGTGATAAACAGTTGAGGCTCTCCATGATGGTGTGCAAGGTAAAAACGTGCATCTTACTAAACATTCAAAATGTTCATTCCTGCATTTGACAAAGCTGCAGGAGTCTCCTGAGATAATATTGTTTAGGGTGTGTGTGTGTGTGTGTGTGTGTGTGTGTGAGAGAGAGAGAGAGAGAGAGAGAGAGAGAGAGAGAGAGAACAGCTTGAGTGTTGAGTAAATAGATCAACCCATGGCTAGAATGGTGTGGGGGTGGTAATCATTCCCCAAGGGCCACAGAAAATGCTTGCTAACCTGTCACGGCAATAGTCCTTGAAAATGAATCAAGAAAATCCAGGGTGTGTAATAACCATTTGGTAGGGCTAATGTTCTGACACCATCTGACAGGACCAGAAAAGTGGGAAGTTAGGCACGTGGCTCTAACCACAGCCAGTGAATTTTGCTTGCTGTCTGTTTATTATGTTTATTAACAACCATTTCAGTGCTGGATTCACTTCCGAGCTTCCTCTTTTTCAAGAATGTGTTTCTCACCCTGGTATTAAAAGAGCATTTTTATTGGTGTCTGCTTTTGTTTTGACAAAGAACTCGGTGACTGTCAGGCCATTTTAGGGATGGCTATTTTTTTCCCCCACCCTCAATTAGGTTTCCGAACTGCAGAGAGAAACCTTTCTCCTGTGCAAATTCTGAAGTTTATAGTGAGTAGGTGATAGGAAATTAAAATTATGCCTTTTCTTTTATTTAAAGATCGCCTTCGTGTTGAACTGGCTTTTACTGCCATTAAATATTTGCTTTCTGGGAGCATTTGTATATATTTTCTTAGCTCTTAACTACCCTTTCTGCTTAGTTTTGTATCTGCTAGCCCCAGCATTTACAACCTACGAAAACCTCATAAATCTACTTCATTTTTCTAATAAGACATGAAAGTCCTTAATTGGCCTTAATGAAATGCACTTAAAGGGCAATAAACGTGTTTAAGCCCCTCTTTCAGGGTGAGCTTCAGTACTCTGACTCTACTCCGTTTTAGCCTTTCTGGTAATTAATCATTTATTCATATGTGACGAATCAGTAACAAGATCAAGCAACTACTGCACAATTGCATGATAATAAGCTGCTCATATATGTGTCAAGATTTAGCAATCCTTTTTAAAGCCTAATTTAAAGTCATTTTACAACTTACCAGACTGCTTCTCTGAAGCATTTTTCCCCCAGTATCTTTTCTACATATTTTCATTTGGATGCCATCTTTTTATTTTGTTTATAGAGCCCAGTCTGCCTTAAATCCACTTACGGCACCAGCGTGAATTTCAGCAATGCAAACATTTACCATTGTTTTTCAGTTGGCTTGGAATTCTCTCTTTGATCCAAAGGGGAGGGGGCGTGGAGGAGAAGCAGAAGAAAGAGAAGGACTGCATTTATAAATAGAAGACCCAAGAGTCCCTGCCATTTTTAGTGTGTATTTAAATCTTAAATCTGCCGTGATTTATGGAGACGTGTTAATCATTTGCCTGCACCTTAGTACTCTGAGAATTCCAGCAATTTCCCATACCAATGGACGAGTTTCTTTTTCTGTAGAGGAATTTCTTTCTTTTCTTTTTTATTCTTTCTTTCTTTCCTTCCTCCCTCCCTTCCTTCCTCCCTCCCTCCCTCCCTCCCTCCCTTCCTTCCTTCCTTCCTTCCTTCCTTCCTTCCTTCCTTCCTTCCTTCCTTCCTTCCTTCCTTCTTTCTATTGGAGTATAATCGACATTCTTCACCACAAAAAAAGGAATTCTTACTTTCAATGCAAGCTGACAGATTGAGTATATGAATGCCCACTTGTGTGTACACATATTGGGTTTGGCTTCTCCTGGCTGCGTGTGTACAGGGGATGCTCACTAGTAAGCCTAGGTGAAGATACGCGAGGGAAGATGTGGGCCTGCTCAGTCATGGTGGACAGGGTTGCTCTGCACTTAGGAAATACGTCCATTTGAGTTGACCCTAACATGGGACCAAACAGTTGGCATCTGCTCTAGTCAAGGAAAGTTTGTTCAGTCAAGAAAACAAAAGTAATTGAAGAGAAGAGTCAGAAGTCCTTCTTTAGCATATGTTAACATATGTAGATCACTTGAGATTTAATCATTCAGATGTCTTTAATATTTGCCTATAAATAGCCGGTGATAAGATTTTATATATATACTTAAATATATATATTTAAATAAGAAGAGACTCTGGAAAACTCGGTGGAGCTGACACCTGTAAGTAAAAACTTGCCATCTGAATTGGTATGCTATCTGAATTTTTACCTTCTGTTAGCTCTGTGGGTAACATGTGAATATCCGCATTCTGTTTTTGTCCTTTGTTTGGTTTGGTTTGGTGATAAAGTGTTACATTTCTTCAATTTATGACAAAGTTCCTTAGGTCAAATCACTTTTAAAAGAAGTAAGGTGATGAATCTTGAGTAAAATAATTTTGTAAAGAAAGGCCTGGTTACTCAAGCTCCACTAATCAGCCAATTTAAATTATTTTAGGGAGAAAAAGACACAACTATAAGATGTGAAAACTGAACTCTTTACTAGGCTTGAGATTTTAAGATGCCGTGCTACGCAGGGCGGGGCAAAAGTAGGTTTACACTGGTTTGTATGAAAAATTATACAATAATCAATAAGTGCTAATTCAAGAAGAAACTGTTTCACGCACTCCCTGCTATACACCTACTTTTGCCCCACCCTGTATACAGCCCAAGCCCTCTGACTAGCATCTCCCCTGAATTGTGTAGAAATAATCACAAGGTATAAAAATAATCACATAGTGTAAAAATAATTGCAATAAGGTGATAATTTAGCAGTAAAAGGAAAATTTCAGACCCAGTTTAATCAGTTTAAGTGTCTCTCTGGTTCTTCTGATTTGTTGTTCATTTATGCTGGGCAGCTGGACAATAGGATTTTGCACGGGCCACAAACAATGAAATAAAACAGCAAGATGTACTGTATTTTACTGAAACATACAATAAAGGGCAGCAGGGGACTAGTCAAAGCCCAATATTCAAAGACTGTAATTTTTTATCACCACTCTATTTCCTAAACCAAAATGTTTTTTGGGTATAAATATTGGATGAAAGCAAAAATGCACCACATTTGCTGTCATGGAGTTAACACCTAAACCTGTTTTTCATTAGAATTAAATTAATATTATGTAAGTAGTGGTATGGTTTTAGGGTTTTATTATTATTTATGTTCTAACTGTTCTGCATAAATAGAATTGTTCCTTGCTTCTTTTTGTTTTTACTACTAATAAAAAGTAATAGGTATCATAATTCAGGGGCTGTTTGCATTTCAAGGCAGTTTCTGTTTGGTCTTGGTGGCCTGGGTAAGGAGACAGACCCCAAATTGAAGTGTAAAAAACTTGAATAATAAATGTGAGAAGCAGTTGTGTGGAGCCTTAAATGTTTAGGCAAGAATGGCTGAAACAAAGATGTACCATTAAGATTTTAAAATTGTTGAACAGAAAGACAGTCCCACCAATACATTTACTTTCCAGCATTCTTCATGTGTGTCCGGTAATCGCAGAGTATACATATATTTATTAATAAATGTCTTCCCTTAATTACCTGCTGACTTCTCAGAACACTTAAAAGAAGAAAATGGCTTTATTTGTGATGGGCAGGAAGGCAGCTTTTAACCACAACAGTCCTGCTTTCTTATGTTTTCTAAAAAAAGACTTATCAAAAGAAGTGGCAGGAGATACTTAAGTGAAAAAATCAGAAAATTGAAATCATTCCTTTGTGAAAATCATAGGTTTGCGATATTCTTGAGGAGATTATGCAAGAATTCATACTTGTAAAGGTGGAGAACTAGACTAGTAGCTAAGAACACATTCTTTAAGTGAGCAGATCCAGGGCTGTATTTTAATAATGCTGTTATGCCCGCAGTTGGTACTCTTATCATTGTATTAAATGTGAAAACAGTGCAAATAGCCCTTGCTGTGCCTCTTCTCTCCCAAGGAAAATGACAAAATTTGTTTTTCCTAGAGAAAGGTTTTTTTTTTTTTTTGTTTTTTTTTACAGCTAAGAGAGTCATATGAGTGTGCAGTGGAAGACTATGCAACTCTTCAAAGTGATGTTTAGGAAAGATTTTTAGTTACATGGAAAATACTGATGCTATGATGAGAAGGGAAAATGAGAGCATGCAGAATTACACCCACAGTGAAATCTAAGAGAGAAAACGCACTGTAGAAAGAGTAAATGGAATATTCTAAAATGCTAACAAGAATTGCTTCTGGGCGGCAGAATTGTGGGGGATGCTTATTTTTCTGTGTATGTATCTCTTTCAAATTTTCTATAAAAGGCATAAATTATCTTGATAAAATAATCTAAACTACAAAAAAATAAAGAAAATGATAAAATTGGATTCAGGGATGTATTTTTAATGAATTATACTATGTTAAATTTTCACGTATACTGTCAGCCACCCTATGAGAAAGCCAATATTGTCTTTTCCCGTTTTACAGATGATGACCCTAAAGCTTAGGGGAGACCAGGTAATTATACAAGGCACACAAGTAGTAAGCAGAGAGACTGCAGATCCAAATGGATTTGTTCCGGTGATCACATTTCCAACCACCACACTGCATGGCCTTTCGAAGTCACGGGTCTTCATGCATACTTTGTTTTAAATGCAAAACCGGAAAGTGTCGCTGCTTCTTTTTCATTAGAAGAGGCAGTTGTGTGTTGTGGCCACTTCTCCCATATGACAGAGCCTGACACCATCTCTTGTCTTTTTACAAGGGTTGTCACTTATGGTGATCCTGCTTTTCTCTCTAAATCAAGGGCTGTATTTTTGTTCAAACCAAACCAAGTGATCAGGGCTTCCAACACTGTCATTCCAGCTTGTGACAGCTCCTTCAGTTTGCTTGAGCTCAGCTTCTCCGGGCGGGGTGGGGGCGGGGTGGGGGAAGTGACAGAGTTTTCCCCAGGCTCTTTTGCTAAGATATTGGATACCTTTGCATCCTAACCCATCCCACCCTATCTCACAGAACATATTAAGCTAGAGTCCTTCTAATTCAGACCAGGCTTGTCATTCTTTCCCTAAAACTTGAAAAGTATCAAACCTAGTATCTGCAGAAACAGGCCTGTTTCTACTTAAGTCATTATTATATGCGCACTTTTATTAACTTTGACTTTCTTTGGAGTAGACCCTGAAGACTAGGGATTCTAATATAAACACATTGTCAGTTAAAATTTTCTGAGATTTTAATTTTGCTTCAGGAAAAAAAAAGTTTCTCTTTCGGTGTCCTAGGGTCATTAGAATTAAGCTCAGAGGGCAACTCTGCAATTGGTTTTATCCTGTTAATAATTTCATAGGAGGGTTTGAATGTTATGCTTCTGACCAACCAGGCCTAATTTCTATGGATGCCACTCCACTGCCTTAGCAATCCTCAGTGACATGAGGTGATTAATTGATACAAATGACGATTCAGACAATCCAGAGAGATGGCCTGTTGAAGATGAGGTTTTCTTGGGCCAGATTCATCCAGGAAAAAAGATGGTGTCATTGACCATCATTTGTCCCGGAAACTTGACTAAGCCTTAGTGGTACTTCTGCTGTGTAGCATTGAGATATCAACTTTGGCACTTTTAAAACATAGCCCCAAATATTGGCATTGAAAGGGGGTCCATGTCCCCTCCTCTTGAATCTGGGTGGGCTGTGCTTCCACCAATGGTGGACTGTCAAGGCTAGGGAATAAGAAGCCCTGCCTTCACCTTCTTCTTGTACAATACTCTCTCCCTCCCTGACCACTCTCTGTTGATTGTCCTTGGACCACAGCCCTCATGCTGGGAGAAGCCCAAGCTCTGGGAGAGGCCATGTGGAAATGTTCCACACCATAGCCCTTGTGGAGCCCAGTTTTAGGTCCCCCAGTTCAGGGGCAGATGCGTGAGAGAAGAAGCCTTCAGCAAATTTCAGCCCACCGCAGTTCAAGGGCGCTCGGGTAGGGCCCCAGATGCAGTGGAGCAGAGATGAGCCATTCCCGCTGCGCACAGTCCAAGTCCTGACCCATGGAACCAGCAGGCATGATTGAATGGTGGTTGTTTCACACCGTTCAGTTTGAAGTGCTTTGTTACACAACATGGAGAACTAGGATAGCAAGCTTTAACATTTTTTTCTCATCCTTAGTTGTTCAAATGTCTTACTTGCTCTTAATCTTATTTACTATGAACTAAGATGCCCTGAAGAATGTCAGAGGCATGGCAATAAAAAGGGAAAGATGAGTAAGCGATTCCCGGGGTGGGGTTGGGAGTTGAGCAGAAACATGCAGCATACCCCCAGATGCTGGTACATGTGTCCTGGCTTTTATAGTATGAAAAAATAATTACAAAGATGTGGACTTTAGAAAAAACTCTCAGATGCATTTCCTTATCTAATACAATTGAGTTTTCACAACAAACTTACAAGTATTATCATTATCATCCTTATTTTACAGGTTAAGAAACTGGGGTTCAGAGAGGTTAACTGGATTGCCCAAAGACACACAGCTAGTCGGGGGGCGGGGAAGAGGGGACCAGAACCCAGGGCCCCTGGCCTCTCATCTGTTGCTCTGCCTGGCACCACTTGCTTTTCAAAAAGAGAACTGCTGCCCCTTTGTGGCTGCTGGTCTTGCTTCATACAGTCCTGAGCTACAACCTTTGTAAGAAGCCAGAAGGGGCCCTTTTGCTGAGCAGTGCCAAAAGTAGCATCCCTACAGTTCTCTCCTTATGGACAGAGGGATGAAAGAGAGGAATGCTGGCTGAGCTTTCTGTTTCTCTGGGAAGAGGAGCACAGTAACACTTTTGAAGCTTCTTAGAGCAGACCTCGTGGCTTGATTCACTGTGCTTCATTTCTAGAAGTTTGATTTTTAAAAAAATCTTTCCTGTCTTAACATGTTTGGTATTTCCTCTAGCTTCTTGAATGTATGAATGCAGTTATACTATCTGTTTGAATGTCCTTGTCTGCTAATTCTATCATCTGGGTCATTCCGCATCAGTTTCAATGGACCCAGATGGATTACATTTTCTGCTGCTTTTTGGGTGCCTAATAATTTTTTATTTGATGCCAGCCATTGTGAGTATCATCTTGTTGGGTGCTGGGTCTTTTTGTTTTTCTGTGTTTCTGAGCTTTGTTCTGCAACATCGTTAAGTTACTTAGAGCCAACTTTGCCCTTCCTAGTCTGGCTTTTAAGCTTGGTTAGGTGGGGCCAGAGCTGCATTTCATGTAGGGTTAATTTTTCCCTGCTACTCAAGCTCTAGGTATTATTTTCTATTAATCTCTTGACACCCATGTATGGCTTAGTTCTCAACTGAATACTTGAGAGGGACCCTCTGCAGATCTCTGGAGATATATATGTATATTTTATTGTTCAAATGCAGTTGTCTCTATTTTCCCTGCCACCATTTTCCCCACCCCAACCGCCCCCACTCACCCTCAATCCTACACCCTTTGGCTTTGTCCATGGGTCCTTTATACATGTTACTTGACGACCCTTCCCCTTCTTTCCTCCATTATCCCCTCCCCTTCCCCTCTGGTTTTTGTCAGTTCTTTATTTCAATGTCTCTGGTTATATTTTGCTTGCTTGTTTGTTTTGTTAATTAGGTTCCCCTTATAGGTGAGATCATATGGTATTTGCCTTTCACTGCCTGGCCTACTTCACTCAGCATAATGCTCTCCAGTTCCATCTCTGGAGTTCTTTCTCTCAGACTGTGTGCCCTGTGACTTCTAACTGTCCTCACTTCCCTAGACCCCCAGTTCTGTCTCTTCAATTTGGGGGGACCACTGGACTCTGTCTGGAGTTCCATTCCCTGTACCATGGCCTAGAAACTTTCTCCAGGCAGTAATCTGGGGGCAATGGTAGGGCTCACCTCATTTGTTTTCTGTCCTTTGTGGTCTGACGTCTAGTGTCTCAAGAACTGTGTTTTATGTATTTTTTCCATGTTTTAGTTACTTTGGGTGGGAGGGTAGCCAGAGCCCTGTTGTGTCTCAGGGACGTGAGATAACACATCCATTGATGGATGGTTGAAGTGGGACCATTTTGTAGATGCCAGTCTTACCCAACTGTTTTCTCTGTCTCCAGAACTCTGTCTTCAGGAACTCTGCCTTCAGGACTATTGCATGTGTAGGTCCTTTAAGTACTTCAGAAACCAAAAGCCCTGTTGGATATTATCTGAATATCCAATTTACCTGCTTTCTAATGCTGATATAATAGTTTGAATGTGTTGTACACTTTATGGTTAAAATGCAAAGGCTAATTCATGCTTTCAGTAGGAGAAAAACATTCATGTTTCTTTATTTATACTCCAGTTTTGATGTTTAGATGTTTGTTTCTGGTACCTTATGCTCTGTTAAGTATTTATTACATGTCTACTTTGTGCCTATTGCTAATTAAGTTATACTGCTGCCTGACTTTAAAACCTTATATTGGAGGCCATACTTACACAGTTAGAAGTCTCTTATCCCTTGCATTCAGATCAGTCACATTCCCCTGAACGTCCATTCCTCATGCCTCTCTGACGTAGCTGCTTTCATTGCAGGACCAGGAGCTCATTTACAGGTGACAGGTCATGGGAGCTTCAGAGGAGGAACAACTGATCCTCCTGGAATCTGGAAATGCTCCCAAGCTGCTTCTTGACAGGAGCTCCTGGGCCCCTTTGAGGGGCCCACCACCAGTATGACTCCACCTGTCCCCACGTGTCAGTTGGTCTCAGGTTGGATTCCCTAGGGCACACACTCTGAGATGGAGCTCTGGATAAAGAAAATTTCAGGAGGATGCCCTTGGGATCAATTCCTGTGAGAGAGGAAAGGAAACAGGACTGGGCAGAGGGAGATACTGGGCTGCAATGCAGTAGACACAGGCCTCTGCCGGTCCCATGGGGAGCTATGGAGCTGTGATGGCCCTTCAGAGTTGTCCCAAACTCAGGGGAAAGGGGCTGAGTCTCTGTATGTCCCCATCCACAAGTTCTTGGGTGCAGGCTGCCCCTTTACCAGGGGTGTCACCATGGGTGAGGCTGTAGAGTGCAGTTGCCAGGGAGGACCTCAGTTTAGGGCCATCCAGCACTCCCCAAAACTTGGGCAATGAGTACTTCAGACAGGAAGCCACCTCTTGGGTTTGGAACCCTGGGTGTTGATTTCAACTATTTATTAACTGTAAGAACTTGGGCAAAATCATTCATTCATTCATCCAATCAATATTTTTTCCATTAGGGAATTTTTAATGTTTTCTAAAAAAATTGTTCTGTTATGGTTGTCCCAATTTTCCCCCATTGCTCTCTCCTGCAAACCTATCCCCACTCCTACAATTATTCTCCACCCTGTTGTGTCCATGGGTCTTTCATATTCATTCTTTAACTAGGCCCTTCCCCTTCTTTCCTCCCTTATCCCCCTCCCCCTCCCTTCTGGGCCCTGTCAGTCTGTGCCTACCATATGTTTTAAGTCCTGGGGAATAAAAAGATGAGGTGATCAAGTTGAAACCAAACCCATCCCCTATGGAATCTACAGTATTGTTAGAGGAGACAGACAATACAGAACTTAAAAAATAAAATATTATAGACTGTTATAAGCAATATAAAGTAATATATGCAATATAAAATAATGCAAACACATAGGGAAGAGGGGCGGGAGAGAAGGGGTGTTAAAGGGGAAGGGGACTAAGATGTACAAACTTGCAGTTATGAAACAGGTCACAGGGTTGTGACGTACAGCAGAGAGAATATAGTCAATAACTGTAATAACTGTATGGTGTCAGTCATTGCCAGACTTACCATGGGATCACCTTGTAAGGTGTAGACATGTTGAATCACTATCTAGTACACCCAAAACTAGTATGATATCATAGGTCAACTATTATTAAAATTAAATTTAAAAAAGGAAAAATAAGGAACAGAGAGTTCAGGTAACAATGGGAAAATGTTTAACATGCTTCTCAAACTTTAATGTGGAAAGAGATCTTGTTAAAATTCAGATTATGACTCAGTGGGTCTGGGGTGGGACCGACCAAGATGTCGCATTTCTAACCAGCTGCTGGTTGATGCTGATGCTGCTGGTCCATGGCCCAGACTTTGAGTAGTGAGGCTATGAAGGACATACACAGGTGGATCAGGAGGATCAGGTGGTGGAAGCAGGAAGCTACTTTAGATAGAATGGTCTGTGTGAGGAGAGGATTTTTGAAATGAGACCCGAATAAAGTGAAGTTAATTCATTTAAGTCTTAGCTTCCTCAACTATAAAATGGAAGTGATAACAATAAAGTCTGGCGCAGAGTAGGCACTCAGTGAATGTTAGCTCTGGTGGTTGCTGGCTCACTCAGGCCCATCAGGGATGTTCTGCCTGCTCCTAACTCACAACCTTTCATCTTTCACTCCTGCTGATTGCCGCCATGTCCTCGTCATACTTTCTAGTTTAAATTCCAAGAATAGGAATCTGACCAGCTCAACTCTGGGTAGGCCAACGGCTTTGGGCCTGACCACTCTGTAGGCTGCTGATCAGCCCATTGGCTTTCTTGCCCTTGACTGGCCCTGCACCCGCGACTGGAGGGCAGTGGGGTCGTATGGTATGAACGTAGCTGCTTAAGGCTGCTCCCTTAGCAGATTCTCAAGTGAGGCACTAAGGCCAATGTTTAAAGTGTGTGACCTGTTAGGTCACTGGTCCCATTTCACTGGGGTCGGCTGTTTGTGCATGTATTTCTTCTAGTGGGTTGTGAGTTCACGCATGGTAGGCTCCTATTCCTCCTGACACCTGGCCGTGTGGGAACGGTGGGAACTTAATGCTATGGGGGCTGACTGGGCAATATTGTTGTGGAGGTGCCAAGGGGCTGACATGCTCAGGGGAAGGTCTGGAGGAGAAAGGTGGCAGAGAAGAGATTTGAAAGACAAAGAGGATTACGTTAGACGGGGAGAAGAATACAGAGAGGGCCACTTGAGTAAGCAAGAGTTTGGTGGCAAAAAGAGCAACATTTTAGGGAAAGACACAAACAGTGTCTTGACTTATTCAAAGACTAAACCAAATTTAAGCATTACTTTTTCCTGCTGCAGATACTAACTGGCATTTTCTTTAGTCTTCCTATGTAAGACACGGGTACCTCACACTTGTGCGTGCGCGTGCACACACTCACACCATGTAACAAAGATAAAACCCTTCATTGAAACGTATTCTGTTCATGCATTTATTTCACTAGCTGCAGAGGTGCAGAAGGCCCAAGCCAAGAGTAGTAAAAACATATGAAAAGGCAGCTTGTGCGGAAGGTGGTTTTTCGCCAGGGTCCGCAGATCTTATTTTAAGGTTGAAGCCCCCCAGGTGTCCTTCCTCCTCTTTCCAACTGACAGTTGTGGTTGTGCAAGGACTTCTGCTGGCCCCGGCGAACTGCCAGTCGGGCTCGAACAAACAACCACTTGCGGCTGTGGATTTCCTCTTGGCTCTGCCTGGAGGCAGCAGTTAGTGTTGGGGAGCTTGGGGGCTGGAGGCTGGGTCAGACTCTGAGTGACTTCAGTGCCTTCATTTTCGTTACTGTTGTGACAATTTTAGCTTCTCCCTTGGACATCAGTACTGCCCAGGGAGAATTTTGCCCAAGGGGACAGCTGTTCCAAGCTGGACATCATCTAACTTTTCAGTGAATATTACTCTCGATTGATGGGGATGCCACTGTTTTTTTGGTATTTGGGCTATGGTTGGAGTTTCCTTCTCCCCATCTATCAAGGAATGTTCTGCGTAAATGAATGATGCAAGGGGCCATGTTTAACCTGTGCAAGATTGCTCCATCCCTGAAAAGCTTTCTAACTAATCTCCCTCCCACTAGTTTTTTACCCTGGAGTCCTTATTGCACACCACAGTGAGGTTAATTCCATTAATATTTTCATCCTGTCATTACCAAAACCTCTGTGACTCCTTTGCCTTCTAGGGTACAGTCTTTTCTCCTCTTGCTCAGATTTACATTTGCCTTCCCCAGCCTGGTCCCAAACCCTTTCCACCCTCACACACTTTCGTGTGTGTGTGTGTGTGTGTACACAGAGTCTCAACTCTATCCAGATTGGTGAACTTGCTATCCTTACATGCTGGATTTCCTATAGCCAGGTCCTGACCCACATAGGTCCTTATGCTGGCCATACATTCTCATTTCCAATCTCTGAATTCACTCTAGCTTAAGCCCTGCCTCCTCTAGCCTTCAGGACGGCTCTGCTCCCAAACTTTTCCAGCATCTTCCTGGACCCTTCATCACCGAATCTTAATCTTGTCTTATGATTTGCCAACTCTTTTGTTTTAAATCCTCACCTGAGGACATGTTTATTGACTTTAGAAAGAGAGGAAGGTAGGGAGGGAGGGAGAGAGAGAGAAACGTTGATGTGAGAGAAACATCAATTTGTTGCCTCTTGCACATGCCCTGACTGGGGATTGAACCCACAACCTGGATATGTGCCCTGAATGGGAAATGATTTTGTACCTAGGCTCTGTTTTCTCAAAATTATAAACTCCTAAAGGGTAGGGATATTTTATCTACAGCACAAAGCTCTATAGTTTAATGAATTGCTAGCAGCTCGTATGAGGAACACTGTTAATTACAAATAAATTTTATTGAAGGCAGACCTCGACAGTCTCGCACTTGAAAATTCTAATAATACCAGCACTACATACACTTGAAATAAATAAACTGTCTTATCAGCAGACTTGTATCTCAGGCCGATTTTTATACGTAGCCAGTGTAAGTGCAGTAGGAAGACCTCTCTGATGGGGGTGGAGAGACTGGGCTCTAATCTCATCTCTGTTGGAAATTAGCTTCGGTGGCTCTCTTGAGTGAACCCGCTTCCCTGGGGTGCAGTTTCTTTAAGCTGTGGATTTGGGCGGATATCACAAACCTATCTTGAATGAATAAAGAAAGGGCAAGGCCAGGGAAAGGTGGCATATTTCTGAAAATGTCCAAATTTAAACTTTTGCCCTGTTTCCCTCTATCTGTTTACTTACATTGGGATCACCTTCTCCTTTTCTTTCTCTCTCTCTTGTTTTCTCCTTTAAGTGTCAGTAAGTCTGATAAGATCTCTTTCCTTTTATAACTTCCCTTGTTCTAACCACATTTCAGTATGTTCTCCTTAGATAAACATTTCTCATGCCATGGGTGCTGAGTGCTGCACACACAAGTTCCAGCTTACTTTGCCTCCAGAATCTTTCGTTAAAAAAAAGAAAGAAAGAAAGAAAGAAAAAGAATGCTTAGCCCCAAGAATACATCTTTCTTGTAATTAAACATTGCATTTCCACTCAAGAGTGCCAAGTCTTTCAAAAGCATGACCTCATTCATCTCTCATTCCCTGTCAGCTCTGGGGCTTCTGGAGATGAAGGTCTAAGGGAAATGCCCATTATGTCACTCCATTTTACAGAGTGCAAATTAAGACCCAGAGCCCCTGGCGATTTGCCCAAGGGGGTTGTTGCTCAAGGAGTCCTTGGCTATAGGAGGGCAGAACATGGGGTTGCTAGTTTCCAGCCACCTCTCTAACCACAGGCATGGGGACAAGTTTGAGCAGAGCTGTAAAGAGGCTAAGGCAGCCAATCCAGTCAGGAAAGGGTGCTGCCCCTGGGGACTCCAGGAGGTGATGAGTGAGTGCAGTGCTGTGCTGTGATGACAGCTGAGGGAACATGAATTCCTCCCCTCAAGAGACTTTTCTAGAACAAAGGAAAGAGACAAATTCCATTGAGGCAAGGCCAAAGGGGAGATAAAAAGGATATGGGCCACCTTGAACTTTGTTTATTGATATCGGATCCTAACCACCAAGCTATATTTATCTGTTTCCTATCTCCCAACCTTGCTGTTGAGACCTGACCAGAGACGCAGGTTTCTCCTCAGGCTCGTGCAGCTCCGGTTTCAGGGCCTCTCACTTGCTTGGTCGCTTCCCAGAGCCTGGGAAGGCCCCAGTGGAGGGTTCCGTGGCTGTGTCCTTCTGTGCAGTTTGAAAAAGTAAGATTTTTTTTTCTTTTCTCCCCCCTGCTTTTCTATATCTTCCAATTTGGGTAATATGCTCATTTAAAAAGGCTTAAAACCACTTATGTTTATTATTTATTGCAGCATTCTGAATATTTGCCACTTTTTAAATTTTATTTTTTAATTTATTATTAACTTACACATGCCACACACTATGATGTTAGTTTCGGGTGCATGACACAATGATGGCCATTTGTACACCTTATTAAGTGATCACCCCAGTAAGTCTGGTACCCACCTGACACCACAACCAGTTATTACAATATCATTGACTGTATTCCCTGTGCTGTACTTCACATCCCTTGTGACTACTCTGTAACTGCCAACTTGTACTTCTTAATCCCTTCACCTGTTTCACCCATCCCCCAATCCTCTCCCGTCTGGCAATCATCAATATGTTCTCTGTATCTATGAGTTTGTTTCTGTTTTGTTTGTTGATTTTGCTTTTCAAATTCCACATATAAGTGAAATCATATGGTATTTGTCTTTCTCTGACTTACTTCACTTAGCATAACACCCTCTAGGTCCATCCCTGTTGTCGCAAGTGGCAAGGTAATCATTCTTTTTTATGGCTGAATAATTTCTTCTTCTTAACGAGTTTCCCAAATGGTACAAGGGTTAGGACTCAGAGAATCTGAATGCGCCCCTTGACCTGCCCCACGAAGCCCCTCCGCTTCCTAAGTGGGTCTGTGCTGCTGTAAGCTGTTTGGGCCGCTCTGTCCTTACCATGCAGTTGCAATTCTTGACCTTAAGGAGGAGAGCTAGCCCTCTTTGCGAACCTCTCATGTAGCCAATGCTTTCATAAACACCAGTTGAGTCCAGGCACTGTCACATCTTTATCGAAGTGGAGGAACAGGTTCATGGAGGCCTGGTAACTTGGTGAAGGTCACGTGGCTTGAAAGTGGCATAGATCCAATGGGAACTCATCCTTTTTGTATAAGCAGGAAGGAAGAAAAGAGGATTCTGGGGTGAAGGGAAAGCTCTTTCCTTTTTGCTCAAGCCATTCTTTTTGTTTGTTTTCCGTTTCAGATATCTCTCTCTCTTTTTTTCTGTGAGTGTGATCGACGCATGCTCCTGGGGTCTGTGGTCTCTGGGAGGCCTTGGGATGGGTGCCCACAATGGAGAACTCAGTTCCTTGTAATTTACGAGGGAGCAAGTAACTACTCAAATCAAATTGTTATAACATTAGACAATGGAAAGATACATAATGCTAATGGGGGTGCACAGGTGGAGGTGACAGGGAAAAGTGACATGCGATGTGTGCCTTGGAAAATATTTCAGTAGGGACGAAGGCAGTGGGGAAAAGTGCATGGAACCTGTGAAAAGAACCCAAAGGAAAGGGCAGAGAAAAAAAGTAAGCAGTGCGTCCTTAGACCCGGGCGAGGGGACAGGGCCATGCCACAGTGAGTCCTGTGCTTTATGAGAGCAGGGAAGCTCAGCTGTGGCATGCATTAGAGTTAAGGAGGGCTTGTTAAAACTCAACTTCCTGGGCTGCTCCCCCTGAATTTCTGACCCGGTAGTTCTGGGGGGCGCCTGAGAGTCTGCATTTCTAACAATCCCCATGTGATGCTGATGCTGCTGGTTTGGGACCACACCTTGAGTGGCACTGCTTTAAAGGGCCCCTCTACAGGGCAAAGGGTCTGTGGGGCCAGGACGGTGGTGGGTGGTGCTGACACACACCTCAAGGACCACCTTCCAGACTACCCTTCAGGTGTTTGGATTTGGAGGTCTTGGATTTTTCTTCCCACTCACCCCTGAGTCCATTAACAGGAACTGGTGGGCTGCTCCCCTAGGTTTCTCTCAGCAAAGATGGGCTGTCTCACTGATGTGTGTGCCCTCTATTCTGAGGGATGGCCTGAGGGGACAGCACGTTGCTTCCAGTGTGAACAGAGCTGGCGCCTGCAGACCTGGGTGTCCACACCTGTGCGTGCTGGTTCCTCACTGCCGAGGTAAATCCAGGGGTGGGAAGAAATGAGGGCAAGAGGTGGGTCAGAATCCAGAGGCCAGGTTCCCCCCACTTCCAGGTTCCAACATAGTGCTCTGAAAATCCAGAGAATTCTAAATCTAAGTATAGTCTTCCAGGTCATTCCAGGAAGATATATTTGTCAAGGCAGAAAAATAAAACAGTATTAGAATGAATGGTTTGTTCATGTGATTTATAATGTTTGAATATTTGGACATTTGGTCCATGGGCCTCTATTTGTAGTCTTATTCTAAGTCCTTCAAATGTTAGAGGTAGGCCTGCAGGTAAGAATAAGCCATAGTTCATTCTAATTTTTATAAAAGGAAAAGGAGACATTTCTGCCTTGTTATAGATGTAGAAATTCTTTCCTGGCATGGGTGAATCCCGGAAATGCAAAGCTGCTCTTGCTAGAGGTGACATTCACAGGGATCATGGCCAAGGTGCCACATGTATTTTTATCTTGTCTCCTCCCTCCCTCCTCTTGGTGCTCCCTCTTCTATCCCCCACCCCCTCCGAATCCTGTGACTGCACAAACAGCTGATACCAGC
Source organism: Macrotus californicus (assembly GCA_007922815.1). Lineage (NCBI taxonomy): Eukaryota > Metazoa > Chordata > Mammalia > Chiroptera > Phyllostomidae > Macrotus > Macrotus californicus. The sequence goes on along the minus strand of VMDR010003917.1, from coordinate 42,458 downwards.
TAAGAACGAACGGTCTAGGGCTCCTCCCAGCACTACTGTTCCGGAGAGTCAAAGCCACTGAGATCTTGAGTTACGACATTCTGAGCACCATGGGATAAGGTGGGAGTGAAGCATTTTGGGGGTATCACAAATCATATCACATCAAATCAAATCATATCACAGTGGGGGTTCCTAATCTGTGGGCTTAAGCTTGTCCAGGGGAAAGGTATCAAATGGAAGAAGAAATTTGTGAACACCGAGACATGTGGAAGTAATATGGGGCCATGTAGTGACTGGGAAAACTCAGGCAGTTCCTGGAGATTGATCAGAAGTTCTCAAGTTTTGATGGGCACCCGCTCACCTTGAAGCTTGGTAATCAGACAGGTTCCTTGGGCCCCACCGCAGAGATTCAGATTCAGAACGCCTGGAAAAGGGACTGAGAATCGACCTGTTTCACAACCACCTCGGCTCCTATGGCAGGTGGCTCATGGAACCCGGTGGAGAGCTCATTCTCACGTTCAGGGGGAGGATATTGCTTATGCACAAAGAATAGACCTTTTGAAGAAGACAGAGAAGTTTTTTAGAGGCAGCAAAGGCCTGTTGTTACCAACATGAAGTCTGGACTCAAACCAGGTTCAAATCTTGCTCTACTACTTGCTAGTTGTGTGGTCTTGGACAAGTTATCTGATTTCTCTAGACACAGTTTCTTCATCTATAAAATGGGGTTGATACTCAAATTCTCATAGGGTTATTCTGCGGATCCCATGATTTAATCTATGTAAAGCATTCAGAATGGTGGCTGGGCACTATTAGCTACTATTATTGGCTGTTATTTCTGCGCTAGAAGGAGGAAATTTGATGGGAGTGGAGTTTCTTTAGAAATACTGATTCGAGAGGATTTCTGAAGAAAACAGCACTGAAGGAGTTTGTAAACCTAAAATGTAGGAAGCTTTTGAGGAAGTAAAAGTAATTAGTAGAGCAGTGCATTTTCCCCAGCTGGATGTGCGCAAGTACAGACCAAATCCCATGTAACCACCGAAAGGGTCCTTCCCAGACCAGGGTTAGCTATGCTAATTACCCAGACACAATGCTTCCCTTCTGCTTCCAGGCAGTGAGGTCTCGTTAACACTATTGAGGGAATCTTCCAGAAAATGCCACATTCAACATCAGCACACCTGCTTCATACACCCTGAGCTCCAAATGGAGAAAACAAGCAAAAAAAAAATTGATTTAAATTATGCAGGTGGAGGGTAATTAAATATTGATGTAATAATTATTAAATTATGCAGGTGGAGAATAGGTTTATGTGAAACTTCTGGAATCGCTGCAGGAGGGGTGTAGACAATGAAAAACCCTGCATGGGGCTCTGAGCTGGAAGACAACACTGAGAAGTTATGGGTGGACTGGGCAGCTGGTTAACTTTGCATTCATCTGTAGGTAGTTATCTCTCTGGATGAGTCTATCCAAACCAAGGGCAAGGCTTCCCCCAAATGGCATGAGTGCAGAGAAGAGAAAGCCACTCTTAGCAGACAGTCCTGGGCATTAAAAGAAAAGGATAGAAATGGGAAAAGAGAATCTTCTGAATAATCACTTTCATTTCAAATTATCTTAAACAACCACTGCCACAACCACCTCCTTTTCATCTCTAAAGTAACATTGGTGGTTTCAGAGGCAGAAAGAAAGGGCCCTGAAGTGAACAAATGGTTGAGAGAAGGGCAGGAGGCAAGGTCTGAGGGACTGTGAAGGGAGCCATCCCAGGTCTGGACCAGAAATGCGTCTGCAGACTGTGGCTGGGGTAGGCAGGCTCGCCACACACAGCTAGTTTGTTGGAGGACAATTCTAGTTCCAAGGCAGTGAATTTTTATGTTTGACCATTTTGTCACTTGTGTCACTGAAAAAGAATGGGCCAGATGGTGGTCTCTAGTATGTTTTTCACAGCGTGGCGTCTGCAGAGGGGTTTACTCTAGTTGGCCATTAACAATCAGTCTGAACAGCTTAAATGAGAGTCCAATGTTGAAAGGCAAGAAAGCCAAATGCTGAAATGTCCTTTAATTTCAAGTCTCAGATGAACTTAAATGTTCAGTTTTAAAAGCGGTGGTTGACAGTCACAGCCAATGGATGTGATGACAACTTCAAGTATCTGTTTAAATAAGCCATCGCACCCACACTCCCTCTATAAAATATAAAAAGTTAGGGTTAAACCGAAGAGTTCTGATGTGTCAGCATTCAACATTTTGACTGGTTTTGTGAGTTCTGACTTTTTAAGGTTAGACCGTTTAGAGGTTCTCCAACTTGAGACAGCTTCCGAACCGCCTGGGGAGCTTGTTAAAACACAGATTGCTGGGCCTCCCCCCCCCCCCCAGGATTTCAGGTTTACTAGAAATTTGCATTTCTAACAAGTTCCCAACTTCCCAGCAAATTCTCTGCTCTTGGTGTGGGGACCACACACACTTGGATCACTGTTCTAAAACATCTGGTTTAGTCGAGCTCCTAAAATTTTTTAAAGGCATACATTCTTTTGAGAATATGATGAAAGCCGCAGACCCTTTTCTCAGGAAAAAAATATATACAGTAAACATAGACACTTGTAATTTTAGAGAATTTACCCCGAGGGGATTCCACGAGTCTCTGTGTACATAAAACCCCTTGTCCTGTCTAGAGCAGGGTCAGCAAATGTTTTCTGTAAATGTCCAGATAGCACATATTTTAGGCTTCACGGGCCATACAGTCCTCTGCTGCAATTACTCGGCATTGCCACTGCAGTGGGAAAGCAGCCATAGATATTACATAAATGAATGGGTGTGGCTGTGTCCCAAGAAACTGTTTACAGAAGCAGGTGCTGTGCAGTATCTGGCCCCTGGGCTGTAGTTTGCTGACCCCTGGTCCTGAGCCTGGATTTTAGAATCAGGTATTAGCTGCTGTGAGACCTTGGGGCCGACCCTGAACCCATGTCAGCTTTGTGTTCTTCACCTGTGAAATGGGATGTGATGATCTTTGCTGTTAAGTTTTGTGTCGAGAATTAAATGAGATAAGCCACCCAAAGTTCCAAGCATTTCTTTTAAATGTTATTATTGTTATATTTAATAATATTAGTAATAGTAAATAAATAAAGGCTAGTGTGGGAATCCAGGCAGTACTAGTTATTGTTGTTATTATTATTAGGCAGAGAAAGTGCATGAGAATTACAAATGAGGAACTGGGAATGGGACATTTGATTCTTGAATTGTGACATTAGAGGGATGGGTGTCTAGGAAGACCCTAGGTGTCCTAGCCACTGTATTTCTCTTCACACTCATTCTGTGTCATGTGCTACTGATATCCTGCTCTCCTCCTAGATCCCTTTTCCCTGGGATATTCTTTCTTCTCCCGACCCCATCCTTCAGGCCTCATTTCAAGTGTCACTTCCTTGGAGAGTAGGTCATATAGGACCTTGTTCTTTTCCCTTGTGATACTTGAGCTTATATATTCATTTATTCACTTGTTTTTGAATGTCTTCACATTAGAACTGTAGGCCCTTTGAGGTCTGGACTCTGTTTGGTCATCACTGTGTATCTGGAGTTTAGCACTGGGCCTGTAGATGCTCAAGAAATAGTTAATGAATGAATGAGCCAATTTTACCTGCAGTTATTCTTGGCTGAAAGTGAAATAATGAAATTTGCCTTTGGTGCTCTCTGTCAGTGCTCCTGTCTCCAGGCAGAGTTGTGGGAGGTGAGGGGGTGGGGCAGGGAGCTCTCTCAGGCAGCACTGTGTTATGCTCTCTTCTGTGCCTTAAACTCAGCTCTCAGTGCCCTCTCCCAACTGTCATGTAGCCGTATCTCAAACCAGTTCCACTCCATGGGGACAGGCCTTCTTTTCCAGGAGCAGTTGGCCTTAACAGAGAACTCTGGGGATGCAAAGCCTTCACACCAGACTCTAGTGTGCTCTAGCACAAGCTCTGTCATGGTTGACTTCCAGGCTAAGGTGGGTGGGTGAGCAAGATGAATAATGAAGGAGAAGCCATGCCCAGAATCCTTTGCTTTGCATCCCAGTGTTGGCTGTCTGCTCTGAAGCAGCATTAGGGAGGATGTTTGGATTGGACAGGCGTTTGCTGTTCCTACAGGAAAACCACCCCAAACTTCCCCCACGCACTGATGTCAAATATATTTTGCAATTGACACTAATTCAGTGGCTTCCTCTCTTTCTTTTTCTTTTTGTTTTATGTCTAATGATCTAAGCTCTTAATCCTTGTTATGGTGGGGAAAGAGAAAGGTACGAAGAGTAATTATGGATAACAATGACTACGTGTCTATTGGTAAACTTGTGAGCTTCTCAATCTCCTTGTGGTTGAGTAGGGCTAAGATCCTTTACAAGCAGATAGAAGCTTAAAATTTAGTCACCAGTTATGAGGGTGAATGGGTATAGCAGAAGATCTTGGTGTGCCATGTCCCATTGCCTAGACTCATCCCTGATATTAGCCATAGCTTTGATAGATAGTGCTGTGCGCTCTGGCAGCGTGCCCTCTACCCCCCACCCCATACTTATTCTTCAGCCAGGCATCCACACACTTTTATACCTAATAGATTTCTGCAGAGCTGTGGGAGTCTGTTCAGCCAGTATAGAGACAACCTGGAAGGGGAAGGGAGTTAACACCCCAGTGCCAACCCTCAACCAGTGGGGTGTGGGAACTAGTGCCTTGGCCTTTTTGCATTTTGAACAGATGATTCTGGGAGGTGTTTGGTATGTTTCTCACAGGTCCCGGTAGTGTTGAGTCCCCACTGTCTGAAACCTTAATAACCCTCCTTTATAGAGTTTTTCTTCTCCCAGCCTCACTTTCTCCTTCCTTCACTCATGTTTTGTTTTGTTTTGGTGATGGTAGGGCACCTCCCACATAGACTACCTACTGCCAAGCCTTTCCTTTACCTCAGCTTTTGGAGCAACCTAAACTAAGACAAGGAGTGATTTAGTGGGGATGCAGTGACCAGTACTTTTGCACAAAAGGTGGTGAATGTTATTTTTTTTCCAAAGACAAAGGTGAAGAAAATTGCCTGAAACCAAAACATGGGATATAGAAGACAAAGACATTGATTCCCTGGGAAAAGGACCCTGGACTAGCGCTCTCCATTATGGTAGCTACTAGCCACAGGTAGTTACTGAGCACTCATGTGTGATTGAGGAACTGAATTTTTAATTTAATTTAATTTTAAATAGCTCAGATAACTACACATGCCTGATGGCTACTGTATTGGACCATATGGCTGTAGACATTATTTAAAACAACAACAACAAAACAAAACTTGCGGAGGTTAAAAAAAAATAAATTTGTGGCTGACTCTACTAGTTCTGTATCTAATATCTATCCTTGCAGAATCCTGGTCTCCTTGAGTGTGTTTTTGTGCCCAGTTAAAACACACAGATAAAGCCTGATTTCCCAGACTTCCTTGCAGCTGTGAGTGGTCATGGGAGCCTCCTTTCCCATGTGAAAGACAACATCCAGAGGAGAGAAGGCATCTTGCTCTTTGCCATTCCCCTCTTACTTTCTTCCAGTTTAATCATGCATCATGCTTGGAGGTGCAGCAGGAAGAAAGTAAGGAGGTGCTACCTGGGAAGAATGGTGAAGCCATGGGAGAAGCCTGAGTTATGACATCTTCCTTGATTTGCTGCACGAGCCCTGGCCTCCTTACTTCCAGGCTTTGTATTGATTGTAACCATTGATACTTGCAAAAGAATGCATCATGACTGGCATAGATCATTTTAGACATGTTGTGGCTGAAGGTAGATTGGGACGTGGTGGAACTGGTTGTGAGCTCTGCATAGGTACTGCTTGGAAAAGCTGGAAAATGAGTTGAGGCTACCGCTGTAAACTTGAAAATGGGATCGTCTCTGGGCATTTATTTAGTCTCAGAATATCAACCATTAGGGCATAGTAGCAGTAACTGGGAATAATATGGGGCTGTTCTTCCAAAAGCTCTATTAGTGTCTCTAGATGTCTGAAAACATGTAATCTCAGGGTGAGAGATGGGTTTGTGCTGGCGGGGCGGGGGCCTGTGGGTGGGGCTGCCACACTGCGTTCCTGACGGAGAATGGGGCCTCCAGGTCTTGCACTGGACAGATAGTCCTCCACCCACTTCACTGCAATCGTGATGGACAGTTTTGCTGGGAAGTTGCATAGCTCCCCATATAACCCATTTTCAAGGATTTGGTGGATATTTGGGGGACCACCTTTATTTCTTCCTGCCACGTAGCTCGCCAACTAGCCAAAACACACACACTTTTGCCACAGGAAAAAAGATATTTCACTCTCTCAGGCTTTCATTGAATGAAGAGATTTTTGAACCAAGCTCCTTAAAATATCAATGCTCCATATTACTCCCCAGATACAGATATAAATCTCTGTAATGGTGCACTTTACAAGCAGCACTCTGGAGTCTTTTCTTATTGGTAATCACAGTGTTTCCTTATTAATACTGTAAAAAATGTAAAAGGCATAAACATTTTGCAATCTATCTGTTCTTTCTGTGCGGGCATACATCAGAGGCTGCTTTAAGCATTCCTAATGGTTCACCCATCACATTTTTTACGAGTTTATATGGGAAGAAAATTGTACCAGAAAACGGAATTCAATGACTGCTATTCTATGAATAAATTCTGTTATCTTTGATACTTTGGGTATAATAAAAACACACAAAAGTTAAATTTCAGCATCCTTGCAGAGTTATGTCAACTGTTTTTAATGTCAATAAGACACTGCACTTTCAACCAATGTCTTTTCCCTCCAAAAATTACTGCTTGATTTTCAGGTTATGTTTTCATTGAAACAAGTTGTTTTTAACAGTGAGATGTTGTGTATGTTTGCTAATTTATGTATACTACAAAGTCTGATCAAAATGAAGAGTTATAATTTTAAGACATGGAGCTCAATAAAAATCCATCTATACTTTGGATGAAAGATTAAAAGTCAGGTGTCCATAAAATGTGTTTTATATAAGTTAGATAAGAAAATATCTTGGTAGAGTAACTTTGTTCAAACAGAGTCTTATATATATATATATTTTAAAGATTTTATTTATTTATTTTTAAACAGAGGGGAAGGATGGGAGAAAGAGAGGGAGAGAAGCATCAATGTGTGGTTGCCTCTCACACGCCTGTACTGGGGACCTGGCCTGCAACCCAGGCATTTGCCCTGACTAGGAATTGAACCAGCGACCTTTTGGTTTGCAGGCCAGCGTTCAATCCACTGAGCCACACCAGCCAGGGCGAGTCTTATATATTTTTCTATTTATACACATCTCCCTGTGATTAGAAGGAATATTTTACATTGTATTGTTTCTAGCTATATTCTATAAGGAAGATTTTTGCCTTTAGAATTACCTATAAGATTTTTTTCTCAAAAGCAGTTATCTAAATACTTTGAAACAAAGAGTAGATTTTTCTGAACCATCTAATTCAATATTTGCATATTGACCTGTGCTTCCTTTACATGATAAAAAGAAACAAAGTATAAGCAACTCCTTTATCAGAGAGTTTCCCCCAGTATTGATCCACAGGCTCTCAATTGTCCACCCAAAGATCTCTCACCTTCCTTTGGGGGTAGGGAGTATGGATCTTTACCTTCAAAAGATCCAACCTACCTAAGAATCCATTTTCTTATTTATGGCATAATTGCCAAGACACAGAAAATCTAAAGTTAAAATCCCAAAGATATTCAGGGCTTCCAAACCTCTGAAGGACCTCTGCTGCTTGTGCTCCCATCCACCCAGCATGCTCCAAGCAGTTACATCGCAGGTGCTTGCTGGTGACGTGGACACATCCCCTGAATTTTCATCACCCCCCAGACTTAGTCATTGACATTTGCAACCTCGGGGTTCCTGCCTTCTCTCTCCTTTTAATCTTTGCCTCAGGGGAGGTGTTTGCCTTGTTCCCCAGCCTGGCCTCAGGCCAACTCTTAGCCCCTCTGCAAGCAGGAAAAGGATGAAATGATTTGGACACAGTACATTTTGAGATTTGTAAAACAAAATTTATTCCTAGGTCTAAGAGAGTAAGAAAAAAATTCCTTTTCTGGAAATAAGCAGGCAATTGAAATAAAAGTGCCTCTTTGCCCAGATGTACGTCCAATAACCTGAATTCTCTTCATTTGCCTTTGGAGACAGGCTATCGATCCTGGCCACCAGCAGAGATTTCCTCAGAAAAATGAAAGTCATAGAAAGGGGAGGCAGGCTCAGAAACAGGTCCATTAGGTGAGCTGTAGGAGTTTTACTAGACCTACCCTAACTCCTTTTTAGGGCGTTCACAGGTTTAGTTCCATGATTGGGCTAAAGCATCTTTTCCGGAGCTGCCCGGCCAGATGACTCCATTTGAGAAAATGAATGTTTTGTTTTCTTTTAAAAGTGTACCTGAAGATGCTTATTGTGAAGAAGATTCCAGAGTTGGCATCCCTGGAGGTTAATCCTGATTAATAGGTGCTTGGCTATATAATTTTGGCTCTGACTTGAGGTTGAGGTTCTGGCCATCAGCCACCCTGCAATTATCACCAAGTCTCAGGGCACACCTCTGGGCACCCCTGTATGGAGGAGGTGGCTTCACTGGGTGGCATAAACAACACCTGATAACCAGGAAACACTCATTAAGCATCTCATCTTCCAGAATGTCATGATCCTTCCTCTCAGTTTTCTGTACCCATTGGCCTCACAAAGGGGTGTTTTGTTTTGTTTTACATTTTTGTATGACATTGTCTAAAGTTTTTCTGTGGTGTGATTGTCAGCATTTAGGAGAAAGTAGAGTTAACACTGCTTGAGTGTTTCACCTGGAGAAGTGAAGCCGACATGTCATGGAAGTGCTTACACTGGACACACACTGGACCAGTGGGGTTGAACTATGGGTAGCTAATTTTCTTCAGAGATTTGTCTTTAGTAATTTAATTTGATAAGCAGGAGCAACTCTCTGTAGTGTCTCAACCAGCTCCTGGGGAATGTCTCTATTGTGCATTCTCTTTAGATACAATAACCTGTGAGAGTCTGATGTCAACCTGTAAGAACTTCCATGAGGGTTTTAAAGATGGTGGTCCTCTTAGTCATTTTGAATTTCACTCGAAACCCGTGGTATGGAAATTTGTACAAATGACAGCTTCTTAGGTACACTAAATGGCACAGGCAGTTGAAGGAGTCAGAGATACCTCAGGCTTCTGTCAGCACAGGCTCAGAGCATTAATTCTCCAGAGATCTTCAAGTCAAGGCTACTGACCTATTCATTCAATCTGGCTTTCCCCAAACTACAGATTGTTTTAGGAACAGAATTTGTGAAGTGTGCTCAGAATTATTATTTTTTTATCAGAGAGGGAGAAGCTACACAAATTTGTGCCAAGGCAGATCATATAGTTACTCTGGAAACTTTCTTTGGTTTTTGTGGTTTCCACTGAAATATGGGGAGACACCCTAAGTATTCATGTGTGTGATACAGAAAAAGCACCCCAAAAGTTGTACTTTAAAAAATCATAATAGAATCCAAATATGGGTTGAATGCTATATGCCACTTTTCATATATTTATTTTCCTTTTTAAACAACCCTGAAACACTAACATTAATAGTTCCAGGTTAATTGATAAACTGAGGCCCGGGTCAGTTGAATGACGTGCCCCACTTCATACAGCCCTTCATGCACCCTCCACTAGCCTTCTGCTCCTTTAAAAGTTGTTTTCAACAAATCTCAGAAACCTTAGACACTGTGAGAAGACTTTCTGTGAAAAGAAAAATTACTTTAATTTTTTCCAGCTTTATTGAGACGTAACCGACATATAAGATTGGAAGTTCAAGGTGTGCAACACGTTAGTTCAGTTCACACATGGTACAACACGATTACCACTGTAACCCCAGTAGTGTTAGCTGACATGTCCAACACATCACATTAATTACCTTAGTTTACTTGTGATGAGAACATTTAAGATCTGCTCTCTTAGCAACTTTCAAGTACGTAGCATCATCTTGTTAACTATCACTGCAATGCTGTGCATCAGACCCCCAGAACTCACTCATCCTCTAACTGGGTACCTTTGTACCTTTTGAGCAACATCTCTCCACTTCCCCTCCGCCCAGGCCCCGGTAACCATCATTCTACTCTGTTTCCATGAATTCAGCTTTTTAGGGTTCCACATGTAGGTGACATTATACAGTATTTGTTTTTCTCGGACTTACTTCACTTAGCTTAATGCCCTTAAGTTTCATCCTATGTTGTCACAAAAGGTAGGATTCCCTTCTTATGGTTGAATAATACTCACGCGTGTGTGTGTGCATGCACACACATGTGTGACATCTATTTGTCCACTGATGGACACTTAGGTTGTTTCCATATCCTAGCTTTATGAATAATAAACATTGGAGTGCAGATATATTTTCTATATTCTGGTGAGTGTTTGTTCTTTTTTTGTGCTATATACCTAGAAGTTGGATTGCTGGATCATATGGTAGTTCTATTTTTAATTTTTTTTGTGGAACCTCCATACTGTTTACCGTAATGGCTGAACCAGTATACATTCCTATCAAAAGCACATGAGGGTTCAACATAAAAATTATTATGGTCTTAAAATAGGTGGCTCTTTCTCTCATGACCTCTTTCTCATTTAGCACCATTGAGGGAGATGGTATAAAAGCCCTAGGAAGAATGTGAGAGGATGTGCTTAAGACATCTGGGGCACAGCACTACTTACACGTGTCCAGTAAAATACATCAATAGAAACTACGGAAGAAACCCAACATAAGTGTTAATATTAATTTTGCCAGAAGAAGACAACTCTTGGCTCCCTGGTGGGAAGAGTTCAGTGGTTTAGCTAAGTATTGGTGCCAGAGTTAGTTAGTCCTGTCATTTGCAAAGAGTCAGTGACTAGGGTGGATTAGTTGCAGCTAACCACTGGTGTGCTGGTAAACTAGGGGAGAACGTAGAGTGGGGGTCTGGGAAGCCTGCTTTGTGTCACTTGTTGGTTTCTGAGGTGTAAATACATCACCAAGATTGATTTCCAGGTACCAAAGATTTACCCGGAGGCTCACAAAATTTTTGAAAATTAAACAATTGGGTTTTATAAGCTGGTGGCGTCTGGCTCTGGCATGCCACTACAGCTCTTCTCTGAGGACTGATGGCCCCAGGTCTGGTGAAAGACATCTCAGGTGCCCTTCCTACCTGTACCTGCCAGGATTTCCCAGGTGGCCTCCCATCATGGGGGTGTTGCTGGGTCCACTCATCACATTTCCCCCTACAGTGGCTGGTGATTAAGGAAAGCTCTTATTAAGGAAATCTCTCAAGTGTGCAGAACCTTGTGTGAGTAAAATAAAATAGTGAAAGGGATTCTAAAAATTAAAGATGCCAAATTATCAGGGAGACCTCAGATGAAAAACAGATTAGAAATAATGTCCCAATTTATATTACTCAATAGCAAAACAAACAAACAAAAACCCCCAAATAACCCCATTTAAAAAGGGACTCAATAGACATTTTTCCAAAGACATAAAAATGGCCAGCAGAGCCCTGGCAGGTCTGGCTCAGTTGGATGGAGCATCATTCCATAAACAAAGGGTTGTGGGTTCGATTTCTGGTCAGGGCACGTATGAGAGGCAACCGATCGATGCTTCTCTTGCATCACTGTTTCTCTCTCCCCTCGTCTTTCCCTTCTTCTCCCTCTAAAAGCAATGAAAAAATATCCTCTGGTGAGGATAAAAGAAATTTTTTTAAATGGCCAATCAACATCTCTAATCACCAGGGAAACACAAATCAAAACCACACTGACATAACACCTCCCACTTGTTAGGATGGCTATTATCAACATTTTGCTAGTAGAGTAGAGCTTAAATGTTTTCACCAAAATAAAAACAAAAAAAAAGAACTTTATGGTGAAAAAAAAGAATGCCCAAATAGCTTCCAGTTTCAATTTATTTATTGTACACGAGATGTGGTTAAATGATGTCTTGTATCTTGGGATGAAATAAGAATGATTAGATTCCAAAGTGGGCGGGTTTTGGTCGGAGTCGGGCAGGCATTGGTGTGGGGGTGGGAGCGTGCTGTGACTCACTGTCAGTGACCAGCAGTGCTGGGGAAAGGAAGGCTAGGGCATCTAGGCGTGTGTTCAGATGTGGCCAGACTGCTGTGGGTATTTCTTCTTCCCTGGTGTCCTAGAATGCCTCTTCTAAGCATGGTGAGTTTGTCTTTTGTGTCTGAGCTCACAGAATTGTAAGATTAAACATTTGGGAAGGCATCTCGGTCAGAACATCCTTCTCAACGTCCCTGACACATGATCATTGCTAGGGCTTCATTGCAAGGGATGCTCAACTTCTTGAGGCCCCTACTTACATTTTTAGGCAATTATATTTGTTAGAAAATTCTTCCTCAGGCAGAGCAGAATCTTCATTTCTGCAGCTGCTTTTGGTTCTTCTCTGGATGCACAGGACTTAGGATAGACATATAACTTCCGAAGTGGTCGGATGCATTTCAGTTGAGTCCTATGAACATTTTCCGAGAGTTTACCATGGCCAAGATACACAGATGTCCTAGCCTTGGTGTTCTTTGAGGTGTTTTTGAGAAGCTCAAAGTGTGGCAACCCAGAAAGGTTCATAAACAGATCATTTAGTTCCATTCTAGCATTCTGCAATAAGGGCCTCCTTTGTCCTGGCAGTTGTCTTCCCTCCCCCTACCCCATGCTGACCACAGGACTGTCCACGTTCCAACAGGAGCTCATCATTCTGACCAACAACTGGCTGGCCCGAGGTGGCTCCCTGACCAAACTGTGGTAAACAACCACAGTATTCTGTCCTCACAAACCAAAGCTGATGGTCCAGGAGTAGGCTCTTGACTAAAGCTGGCCCCTCAAAGCTCTTCCTGGGGATTGTAAAATTTGGTATTAGATAGGACATAAGCCAGTCTCTGTCTAATCACTGTCTCCCTAATGACTGCACACCATGCAGCTGCTGTAGCCTTGTTTTCTGTTATCTTTTAGTGGGGAAAAGGGTGGCAGATGGACAGAGCGAAGGAGGAACGAGAGAAACGGAGAGAGGTCCTGGCAGCTTTCTATTCCACACTTCTGGTTTTTCTTGTTTTAAGTTGGTTTGAGTTTAGTTTCTGTTGGGGGTGGGGGGCTAGGGGGACGTGAAGGGTGGGGATTAGTCCCTAAATAAAGGGATTAGAAAGTACTGTTGATGTTCCCAACCCCAGCCACTTGGCTGGGGGCAAACTTGTCTCATGGACACAGCAGAGAGACAGGCTGAGAATCAGAAAGAAGAAAGGGCCCATGACATTAGGTTGGGGTCAGTGAGAGGTAGAGAATGTAAGACAGGAATTCAGGTGGGGACAGACATGCCCATTTGAGTGGAAATTGTTCTCTTGGTGAGATGTTTATATTCACCATTGCTCTTGGTCCTGGGGGCATCGTGTCTGTTTACCCTGGGTCTGCTGTCAAAGCTGTTAGCTTCTGGGTGGTTCTGTAAACCTGAGCAGGGGTGTAGCCCTGTCTTTGTCTGTTAATGGAAGGCTTACTGTACATCTGACCCTTATAAATAAAGACGTATTTCTATGTATGTCCCTTCAAATCCATTTGCATATAAATCTCATAGTATTATCATAAAGTTGGGAATTATTATCCACTTTTTACAGATGAGAACCAGAGATTGCAAAGGTCGATAAGTTGTCTGAGGCTCACACAACTAACTATACAATGACGGTTCGGATGGGATCCCAGCTTCTGATGTCAAACTCTACTGTCCATCCCTTTCTCTCTAGAGAGAGCATCTGGTCCCTTGCAGCTCTGCCTGGGTTGAAACTTGCTGTGGCAATGGCTGTCTAGTAGTGTGGCTGGGAGACTGTGTCCCCTGGGGAAAACTCCTGCTCAGCCTTGGCCCTCTCTGGAACCCAGCCTCTGTCCCCTGCATCAGGGAGGAGTGAGTGTTTCAGGGAAGGTCTCTGCTCTGGCAAAAGCCCAGGACTCAGCAGGCTGAACCCGAGTCCTACAGCCAGGTGCGTCCGGCCTGAGTCACCATGCCGGGCCAGGTGAGGCTCTGAGGTGACACCTGCCTGTGGTTGGCAAGACTTCTGAGAAGGCTGCCTAATCCCAAATAATAATAATGACAACAATAGTGGTGATAATGGAAGGCTTTATGTGCACAAAGTGTGGTTCAATCCCAAAAGGTCCAGGAACTCGACAAAAGGTCCTGATAAGTGTTATTATCTCTTGGGAGGGCAACAGGTTTACCTTGTGGGCAAATTCTGTGTGGGGAGGCAAAGAGCCTGAGAGACAATGAGAGCAGGTAGTAATAATGACAGTGAATGCAAATGCCTGTAGCCAGGAAAAGGGACAGGCAGAAAGCCATGTGTGGGGAATTAGGGCTAGTTCAAGGAGAGCTTTCCTTCCCTACTTCTCTTTGGACATGAATTGGCAGCAGCAAAAGAGAGAGCACGTGGTCATGTTTTAATATAAAGAGGTGAGCACTGATGGAGGGAGTTAGCTCTGCATGTGTGGCCTGCAGACTGCACACTCACAGGTCTCTGGGGGCTGGCACGTAATGGTAATGAGTGGAAATGGTCAAGTGGAAGGCAAACAGAGTTCAAGTAAAGTGAGATAAAAACGGTGAATGGCAGACCGTGCTTGGCTTCAGTATTGGAGGATGATAAGGAGGGGTGGCAACTGGGGCCACCTGAAGGAGAACACTTGCCCCTACCGAAGGGGGCAGCTCTGCTCAGACACAACCAAGGCTGCCCCTGTGTTGCCAGATCTTCCAATTTTGGAAAGGAGCCGGAAATCTAAATTTTTTTTGAAAAATTTCTTTAATTTGAAATATTGTTTACTAATTTGAACATTTCTAAATACTATTGGCCTATGGCCTACCTGGTTGGGGTCTCTCTTGGAAGATAACCCTTCAATAGTTTTAAAATTTAAAGAAGTTTAGCCTCATTATACATATGGAGTTGGCTGAGACAGAGGGGGCCCACTGTGCACCCCCCCACCCCAAACCCAATCTCTGTCTCTAAGGTTATAAAGCAAACCAGTGGGAAGGAGGGGGTATATTCCAGGGACATGTGTGTCCAGGCACTGCATGGAGTGTGGGTTAGATGGGGATGCCCAGGTGTGGCTAGGAGTGTGGTCAGGTGAGAATAACAGAAAGGAGCTTGGTAGAAGGAGAGGCTTGTGAGGGAGATCAGGCAGGGCTTCTGGAGAGAAATGGGAACTAGGATTGTCTTACTATTCATTCTTTCCCTCCATGTCCCTCTCTCCCTCCCTCCCTCTGAGACACCCAGCCTCATCCTCTATGCTGGCTCATCTGGGCCAACCACAGTCTGTGTGGCGGTGTTATCTTTATTCCCATTTCATAGACAAGAAAACTGAGTTTCAGGGAGGTTATGTCATTCACTCCAGCTTATTGGACTGGAAAAGGAGCAGCAATGGGATTTTTACCCCTAGCCCTCTTATCTCATTATCTCATATTCTGAATGATTATAATGATGCATCCTAAACTTCCATCATTCTTTCTGATTTGTACCATAATTGTTAAGCCTGCACTACTATTTACTTTGTAGTTTACATTAAACCGGCTCTTTTTTTAACATTAAATAATTTATTCTAAAAAGAAAGTCATATGACTATAAAGAATAGTCAGTACTCCTTGCCACAAACAGGAAGTAAGTGTAACATTAAATGTCACACACAGACCAATGGTATTCAAACTCTAGTGGCATGTAGTGGCCTGGCCAAGGCTCTGAGCTTGAGGTCTGCTCTTTCTTTGTTAAAAAGGGGAACTTGCAAATGTCAAGAGGTGTTAAAGGCCTGGTAGTACCAACCCGACACTTAGCTTTGATTCTTCACAGACTTTAAAGATAATTGAGCCTTTTGGGGATAACTTTCTCACTATGAGATTTAATCTCATTTAATGGTGCCATCTACCAGCCAATTCATCGCACATCATTCTTGATGCAGATACAATGCCGTGTTCCACTGTTTGTTTTCTTTTCTCCTGTTTATAAGACTAGTGTCCTCCCTGCCACAGGCCCCTACCCCTCAGAGTCACCAGGGGGATTCCTGGCAGGAGAGCAGAGGAGCGTAAAGCTTTGGGACAGGATCATAGGGCACAGAGGTGGCTATTTGGGTTTCCGTTTTGGGGAAATTCGACTGTGATGCATGGTGAGGATCCTTGCGTAATAACTGGCAGAGATTAGATTTTGCTTTGCTTTCAGCACCTGCTTTACTTTGTCTCTCCTTTGTGGGCCACTTCAGCATCAATCTATGTTTCTGTCTCTGTCTTCATGAACCCTCTCTTACTTTGTTAATCATGTTTAATGAAATTTTCATGTTATTACCCAACATAGTAACTTTTAATGTAGAGCAAAGAAAGGGACTCTGGAGATGCCTCAGTATTGGTGAACCTGAGGGCTTGAGCCTACAGCGTGGGTGTTTGAGGAGAAGGGAGTCTATCAGCTTGGTTTGCATGTCCACAGGGACATCTAGATACTGGAGCACTGGCCACGTGCAATGAGCAAAGGATGAGGCTGGAGAGCAGGATGTCTAAGGCAGGATGTAGAGCTTCGTGAAAATCCTGAGTGCAATCCAGAGGAGCAAGGCTGGGGAAGGTGTCCACACTGCATTTAGATCTCCCGTGCCGGTGGGGGATCCTCAAGTCTTGAGAATGAGCCTTTACCCTGACCATTCTCCCTGACTTGAGAAAGTGCAAGAGTGGGGACTTGTCTGAGAAATATTACCCACCCAAGTGATGTATTTGTTGACCCAGCTCTGTGTAACCCTAATTTGCACATCAGCTAGAATATGGCTTTTTTGAGTCAAATGATTTGTGTGTTAACTACTCTGCTTTAATGATCACAATTATTATGATTTATCATGTACTTTTTAGCATCCCAATAAAAGAAACCCTCTCAAAATTCAGGAGATTATCACCTGAATCTGCTTTGCAAGTGATTTATTTCTGTCAACATCCCAGTGAGAGGGAAACGTTTTGTTTATGTGACACGCACTGGAGATTTACTAAGAGTAAAACATGCCCCTATCTGAACCCGAAGAACTCCATGTGAAGGGTTAAAGGAAGAAGAAAATTGTAAGACCAAGTGTGAATTTCTCTGAAGTTTAGTGTAGTGTCTTTCCATGAGGTCCAATCTTCAAACTTTGGGTTTAAACAAACTAAAAGGCATCTAGAAACTTTTTCAAAACAGATTTCAAAATCTCATGTAAAGCCAAAGTCAGAAAACTTGATTTCTTCTAGAAAATGTACATGTATTTCCAGGCAAGATACTGGAGGTACCGGGTATACATAAATTATAAGGCATCATCATGGCTTTTGGGTAATTTACAATCACCCAAGGGAAACAAACATAAAAATGATGATAAAAGTAGACTAGGGAAATTGAAAAGTGACAGGCGACCCCATGGGCTGGACCATTTATTTGGTATCAGCCGGCAGAGGAGAGGGCTGTAGAGGACGTGGCATTTGAGTCAGTTCTTGACAGGTGCACTGGATTTTGCAAAGAGGGGGAAAAGGAGATGAGAGGTACAGGAGTGGGAACAAAGACGGGAATGTGCACATCTATCTGCTTTGCAGATGGGAGTGATGGTGGGAGCATCGCGTCTGTGTGAGGGAAAGTAACAGAGTATAAGGATAGAAAGGTGGGCACGAGCCCCATTGTGACGGCCTCTAACTGCTGCTTGGATTTGATTGAGCTGGTCATGGGCAGCCATGGTACATTCTAAAGAGATCAGGCCAGAGGCTTTTTACATTGTTTATGTTTGCCCAGGTAAAATGATCTATTATCTTTCATGTATCTTACACCAGTTCGGTTCTCTTATTTTGTCTTCCAATATGTATACTGAAATAAAGGATTTTTCTATTCGTTTATAGAGACTCAATGTATTTGTCACACAAACAACTCAGATTGCTCCAGTGAATGACGTCCGGAAACGTAGCAGAAATACTGAGAGAGGGCTGTCTTCCCTGTAGATTTCTGGTTCTCATTTTTTTAACATGTGGGACAGTACTTAGATGGGAATAGGGGAAGGGGAAAGAAGTAAGAAAACCATATGTATCATATGTTGCCTGCTGCTCCACAAAGACCAATGTTTTTCTTCTTTTTGTTAGGCTCTTCAGATCAAATTAAGCAGTAAAATTCTTCTAATTGAATTGGGCTGGACTGAAGATAGATCCTTACCTTAGTATTACAATTACATGGTGTAATAATAATCTATGCTTCCAATCCTACCATTCCTCTTTCTGAGAGGACACTGAGCTGGTCAACAGATTCTCAGGCTCGGGCAGAAGTGTGGCTGCTGTTGTTACAGGAGACTAATAGATGCGCCATCATCAATGCGTGTGATGCCCAGTGCCTTTGAAGACATCCCCATTCCCGCCTATGAAGGCAAGGCAGAGGGACTGATAGACCAACCGATGGGAGACATTTCCCTGTAAAAATAAAACCGTGGTGATGGCTGCTTTTTGAGACATGGATGCAGGCAAGGGGGTGATGGCGGGGAGAGTGGAGGTGGACCTCTTCCAGCACAGCGTCACCAGAAGAGCCCCGGGTAAGGGACGCTGTGTTTTCTACCAAGGTAGAGAGAGCAGGTCCCTCTTGTTCAGTCTTTCCCTGCACTTCCTCCACCCCCACCCACTTCGAATGAGGTTCCTTCCTGTGAATCGCAAATGAGAAACATAGTCTGTAGTTTTCAGTCTTCTAATTTTCAGATCTGGTTTTGCACAAGTCATAAGCAAAACAAAGTTGGAAGGCTTTTCCCTCTCTCGGTGTTTTTCTCCTTTCAAATTCCCTCTGGAATCTTTGTATCCGTGCTCCCCGGGGAGGCGCATTGACACTGCGGGAAACAGGCCGTTTCCTCCTATGTGGTGGGAGGATATTTAATTGTGAGTTAAAAAAATAATGATCTGTAGCTGATTGAAGAACGGAGAGAGCCTTACACTTTGAGCCCTTTAAGTGGGTAATTCCTTTAACCGGGTAATTCTTCTAAGCGGGTAATTCCTTTAAGCAGAACCCTTCATAGCCCTGTAAAACTGAAGACCATCTAGGAAATCTTGAACTGTTTCAAATTGTTTTCAAATGGGTCTGAATGCTGTTGAGAAATGCATAATTTACGACCTTAACACTTGATTAGGTGTTAAACGACTGTCGGGAGAGATGTCCTTGGTAATCCAGTTATCATCTAGACTCTAATTATCACTTCACAGGAGAAGTAAGGCTAGGTAATTGAGAACCAAAATTCTTAAAGGGCTTGAAGTGGCCATTTTCTTATGCAGTTAAGCAAATTATTTCTCTACCTAGAAGGTGTCTAATTGGTATCAATTGATGAGAAGGAAGAAATGGTGTTATGACTTTCAGGAGTGAGTTAGTCAGGGGGCTCCAGCTAAGGCAACAGAAAGTTGCATTGAGTCCTAAGAGGTCGCCCCTATTTAAAATGTTCACTTTATTTGAAATACGTGTTAAAGGAGGGAGAGAAGAGAAAGCCGGAGACAGCCAAGAGGAGACAGAATGTAATTACGAGCTGATGGCCATACCTCTCCCCAGTCTGTCATTACTAAGGATTTTCCTCAGATGAGACCCAATTTCACCTTGTGTTAGTTCCCATTGATCACTATAAATTATTTAAGCCGCAAATGCTGTGCCATCCATGAAACCAGGAAAGGGGATAGTGGGCCAAAATGTGCCTGATAGAAGGGGCTCACTGTCACTGAATTCAGTGGGAAATAGGAATAAGAGGTAAAGAGACTCCATTCTGTATTTTTTCCTTTGACCAGTGGCCCTCATGCCCCATACCCCAGTCTTCTACGGAGCACCTCTGTGTGTATAAATGTCTACACTAACTTCTGCGGACACAAAAATGAGGAATGAAGGCATGACCCTTGCTTTAGCAGTATCCACTCTAGAAAGACCGATGGACATATAGTGTCGGAGTTTAAAGGAGGCTAACAATCAACACCTTTTTCTTCTTCCAATCATGGAAGGAATTGACAGGTGCTGGAGAGTGGGAAATCAGATCACCTTGATTTCTAATAAAGTTGTTTGAAGGATGTGGGGTAGATCTCTGGCCAAGCGGTTTGCCTATTCACCAGTGAAATCAGCACTGACCTCTGGACCCTGGCAGAGCTGGTCAGCTGCACACATCCCCCATGGTGAGGAGGTGGGAGGCAACCTCTATGGCAGAGAGCGGGTTAGAATGTATGCCTCCTCTGGATAGGCTGGCACCAAGAGAGGCCTCGCTACTCTCCCGTCGGGTAATCACAGCCAGGCGAGGAGAAAGCCCAGGGCAGAGCCTAGAAGTGTCACTCTAGCTGAAGTCCCTCTGCATGGAAACCTGAGGCTCTTCCCTAACAGAGAGGCCTGGAGAGAGATGTTAAATGGAGACTAAATTTGTAAGTGGTAAATTATATTCTTAATTCACTGCTTTTACGGGTGTGAGGTTAGAAAAGCGGCCACATCTTGAAGAGCTCAGAGAACTAAACCCGCACAGAACTACCACAATCCAGAGTCACTGTCCCACTATGCAGGAAGTGTGTGGTCTATCCCTGATTGGCAGGTGAGCAGGAAGTAATGGTTGAATTTAAGCCTGTATTATCAAGTTCTTCTGACCTTACTTATTTTTTCTTAATAGTACTTTTCTTTGCATGAATACAAATGCAATGTATGTTTATCATGGAACATTTAGAAAATTCACAACGATATGAAGAACAAAATAAAAGTCACCTTTTATCCCAACCACTGAAAGATGTCATCGACACCATTCAGGTTCGGGGTTTGTTTTTTTTCTTCTTCACGCTCTGCACCAGTAATGAATGTTAACTGAGCTTATTTTGGTAATCATTTCACAATATGCCCATATATCAAATCATTTTGTTGTACAACTTAAACCTATAAAACGTTATGTGTCAATAAAATATGAAAAATAAATAATGAAACAAATTTTATACACACCTACTATTTTCCCAGAGTTTCACTTACACTGTCTGTGGAGTATTACATTCTGATGTTCCCTTATTATATCCTGAACAATGTTTCACGTCATCAAGCAGTGGTGGCATAGCATTTTGTTTAACCTGCTGCCTCCTCTTTGATATTAGCTTTTTTTTTCAACTTTCTTTTCTACAGAGACCTCTCTCACATGTAAATGTTTGTGTGCTTCTCCGAATCTCTGTTAGAGGTGGGTTTGAGAGCTTGGACCTCTTACAGCGCTGCTGTGAAGTGTTGAACAACTGGCTTGCAGTGGGGGGGAAAGCCCTGATTTGTAGCATTTGTCAATTTCTGGGTTGTAAGTGCTCCCACCATAGCTGATTGTAAGCTACCAATGACTTAGCACCTTCCTTAAAAATATTCTTGAAAATTTAATAGCTGGTTATTGTGAACCAGCACACCACTGCGTGTGTCTAGATACATATTTTACTGTTTCTCTCCAGAAAGATTGTACCTCATCACATTCCTTACCTGCAGCACGTGGGGTGGCCTGCTTAGGTCCTGCATGGGGTCCAGACCCACAGTGCTGCAATGGATGACAGCCCCAGGCAGGCCAGCGGCCGGGGTGGATGGCGAATAAGCTCAGAGTTCTTTCTCTCTAAGAGATCAGTGCCACCCCAGACAACATGCAGGAGAAATAACTTTTTTTTTCTAAAGAACTATTCCACACATATAAACGTTGTAAAAGGGGAAAAACTAAACTCAAAATTTGTTTTAGATTTTATGTAAGACTAAGTCCAAATATTTGCTAACCAAAATAGTCTCTCTGTTACTTCTCTATTCTTTATATTGACGTAATGCTATTAAATATGACACTTAATCAGCTTGTATATGCAGAGAAATATGGCATCATGGAATAGAAGGGGACCTTGTGGTATTTCTGGAGCATGGTAATTTTCAAATGGCTGGAGCCCTGGCTCAGCTACTAACTCCCTGACCTTCAGTAGACACCCTGCATTTTCTATTAATCCTCCATGTGAGAGCCAGAGTGAGCCTTTAAATGTAGACCTCCTTATGCTATTCCTCCATGCAATACCTTCTTTGAATGAGTTCCCATGATTGGCATTAGGATAAAATCTCAAATTCTTAACACAGGTTACAGTGTTGCAATGGTATGACAGACAGACTCTAAGGTAACCTCCAAGAACCTCTGCCCTCTGTTATTCATGTCCTTGTGAAATCCCCTCCTCTTAAGTGGAAGTGGGACCTATGACTTGCTCCTAACCCATAGGATACAGCAAAGATGATGCAATGTTACTCCAGAGTTTACGTTATGTTATTTAAGACTCTTTCTTTCTAGGGTCACTCCTGTTCTCCTGCTGGCCTTGAAGAAGCCATAGCCATTGTGAACTATTTGTGGAAAGGCCCACATGTCAAAGAAATGCAGGAAGCCTATAGGAAAGGAGGACCTCAGTCCTGTAAACACAGGGGACTGAGTTCTGCCAACCACTGAGGGAGCCTGAAAGCAGAGCTTTCCCCAGTCAAACCTCCAGCTGAGAATGCAGCCTGGCCAACACCTGATTACAGCCTGCTGAGACCCTAAAGCAGAGAACTGGCTAAGCCTGCTTAAACTCCTGACCCACAGAACTGGGACACGATAAGTGTGCATTACTTCAGGCTGCTAAGGATGTGGTGATTTGTTACACAACAATAGGAAGCTGGTCATAGAGTGACCACAATATCCCGACTGCCTACCTCTTGAAGCCCTAGGCTAGTATTTTCTGTTTGCCTTTCCAGATTCATTCTGCAAGCTTCTTCCTTCCCTGGGCCCCAGGAAGCTGACTTCTAGGACCGCATCTACCGAGCTTCCTTAACCTCTGGCTTTTGATTGGCACCAAAATGAGCTTGGGAAGTGGGAGGTAGAGGGAAAAGGTAAATCACAGTTCCCTTCCTGGCAGGTTGCAGTTGGAAACAGTTATGTTTCTCTACTGAAGGCCACAGGTCCTGTCAGGTGGCGTTCTCCTAGGGCTCCACTTCTCACCAGTTTCCCGTATTACTCACTATGCCTGCCCCTCAGTATTAGGGCTGGTACAGGCTCCGTGTTGTTGCTGGCCCCAGATGTTTCACATCCTTTCCCTTGTGCACGTCCCTTAGCAGTGCCTCACTTGTGTTAGTAGTCATTTCATTAAGTCACTTTTCCTAAATTACTGTTTACATATAACACTCTTTCTTGCTGGGGCCCTGAATGATACAAAGCATTATTTAAATTTATACTTTTTTCTGTGCTTAAAAAACAGTTTCCCCAGCCCCAGTCCCATTGTGACCTGGCTCACCAGTTTTTAAAGTATGGTCCCCAGAACCGCAGCATCAGCGTCAACCTGGGAGCTTGATAGAAATGCACATTCTCTGGCCCTGGCCCACATCCACCGGAGCAGAAACTCTGGGCTGAGCACAGTGATCTGTATGATAGCAAACCCTCCAGGTGATTCTGAGACGTGCTGAGGTTTGGAACTAGCTTGCTCTATTATCTTCTTTAAGTCCCAGTGTAAACTCTTAAGACTGACTTGTTCCCTTTGTTACATTCCCACAGCACCCTCTGTCTATGCACGTCTAGTATGAGCATCACTTATGGTTATTTGTTCAAATCTGGTCTCTCCCAGGATCCTATGAGCCCAGCATCTGTGTCTGCTTTGTTTGTGTTGTAATTATTCATGTCTTATCTGTTGCCTGACCTACAGCAAATTAACAATCATTATTTCTTAAATGAATTGATTGAGTGAAATATTTGGGCCTCAGTTTACTTATTCACAGGGCTGGCCTGTGCATTCTGTGATCGACTTTGCTTAACGTAGTTTGGATAAGCTGTATAGACTTTGTCTCTGGGCAGCAACGCCCAAGCTTTTTGTTTGGAAAGGTCTGGGTTTATTCTCATCCTTTCCGACCATTTTAATCCAAGTTCATATAGTTGGAGATTTGCAAAAATATGTTATGTAACATAGTTTACTTTATAAATAGCTTAAATCATAGTTTAGATGAACTGCTTTAAAACCCTATCTAAATAGCCCAACCCAAAGAACTTGTGTTCTATTGTTCAGCTCAAACCACCTGGTCAATGCTATATTAATTTCATATTTTGTGATGTGTTCATCTATCCACCCATTCAACATTTACACCTTGCTACAAACATTTACTTTGTGTCAGGAAAAGTGCTTTGAACATGGGATAGTGATAAAGGCCATGACAGGTGCAAGTGGTTAGAGCTATTTTTTTTTTAATAAAACACAAAACTTAGCCTAATCTCATGGATTTAATGACATTGGGGTAATTGTCCAAGATAAATTTGTTGGACTTGTTCTTGAAAGATCTCCTTGGACTTATAACATATAGGAGGAGATGGGAGCCATTGGAGGTGTGAGCAGAGGCGTGACAGGAGCAAACACATTAGAAAAGGATTGACTTGGCCACTCTGTGGTGCAGACTGAGGAGCCACAAGAGCAGAGGCAAGGAGATGTTATGAGGCAATCACAAGGACACAGGTAGAAGGGATGGTGGCTGGGATCGGCGTGGATGATCGGAGCACCACAACTGGAGGTATCATCCACATTGGGATACATGGTAAAGGTAGAGCTGTTAAACTTTGCTGACAGGTATGATCTGGGGTGAGAGAAATTGAAGTCAAGGGTTTTGTCCTATGTAGCTGGTGGGATGGGGTTGCTGCTTAGTGAGGCAGGGAAATCTGTGAAAGAAGGTGGCTCTAGCAGGGGGACCAGGGATATGGAATATTTCTATTATAAATCAGCAGCAGGAACTGAAGAATAAACATTAAGCTTCACAAATACCTTGGGAATTTTGCAAACAACTTTCCATGTTGGCTTCACTGTGACTGTGGATGGAGACAAAGAACATTCTATGATTTGACCTCTACCAGCATGTGCTGACTGAGGTAGCTGTGCTTCTGTGGGCAGGAGATCATCACCCAGTGTGGAATAGATTCTGCGCTGGTCCTTGGCTCAGATTTGTCCCTTGTCCTTCTTCTGCTCTTCTCTCTATCACAGAGGAGTCAATAATTGCAGGCTGTGTTTCCTGGGCTCCCTGATCAGGGGACTTTGGCTGTGTTGGTACTGGGAGGTCCTCACAAGAGACTAGAGCATGGAAGGAGAGAGACACTGGGATATTTCTCCTCCTCTTGGTCTGACTTGTAAATCACTAACGGTGGCTGAATGTCCTTTATTGCGCCAGGCTCCCACTGGACAGGTCCTCTGGGGTTCTGGCCTCTCTTCTTGCCCTGGGCTCTGGTAAAATTACCTCTTCCCTTTGAACGTCCACCCTAGGGAGTCTCCAGCTTCTGCAGCTGCTAATCTCTGGGTTGCCATCCTGTCCCTGTTTGGCTTCTCAGTTCAATGTCTGGAGTGATTTCTATTTTCCTGGTTGCCTCCCATAGCCTAAGACTCTGGTAGTGAAACAAAGAGGGAGTTTGGGGTGGTTATTTGGTGCATCCTCTATTCCAAGGGCATCTGAGAGTTTGACTTGGGTTTATCTTCTAGGCTTGACTTGTCTGTGACCTGATTGTCCATCTGGGTCAGATGGGCTGTGGGTTTAGTATGGACCTGGCCCTTGTGTGTAAACTTGGATCCACTACTTCTCTGCTGCCCTGCCCCTGCTTGGGTGTTCTTCACGAGAAGCTCACTCATTTTCAAGGTTTGCCATTTTATCTGTAAATACTTCTGTTTCAAACTCTAATTTTTGATTAGACCATTTTATGGTAAAAAACCCAACTCAGATTTACTCTGGCTTTAAATGATGTGTCTGTGATCCAGTGTTTGTTTTTTTCCCCCTTTCTCTTCATTTCTTTGTACATCTATCTTCTTCAGGGTTGTTTCTATCCTAAGGTAGGCTCCTCTTATGGTCTAAAGTTGGCTCTCAGCATCTCACAGAAGTACAAATAAATCCCGGAATGGAGTCTCCCTGGCCCTGATTGGCTCATAGTCCAGCTTTCACTGGTCTGCTTAGGTCATGTTCTCATCCCTGATTGGCCTGCCTTGGGTCATGCTCCCATTCCTGAACAATTCTATGGCTAGGTGAATACGATACATTGACAAGCCTAAGAAAAAACACAGTACCTAGAATATAGTGATTAGCTTAAGCAAATACATGACTGGATAGAACTGGGAGTGGGGTCAATGCCATTCAAACCAGATGTCTCAAAAATGCAGAGTGAAGTTAGTAAGGGAGAAAGGGAAAATGGTTCTAGGGAATTCCTGCCCACCATCCCCCACCACCCCCTACCAAATTATCTACTATAGAGGACAAAGACAAAGAGTCGTTTGAGTATCTGCTGTTATTTCATCCATGTAGATAAAAGGTTCTTGAAGGGTTTACATTGGACAAATTAAGCTTTACAGGATACCTGAACAAATCACAGGGCCACAGTTGCAAAATCTGGTAAGTAAAATGATACATTATATATATCATAAGGATTTTCTAAAACTCCTTATGCTGTAGTAGAACTACTCTTTATTCAATAATAAACAGTAAGCAATACATGTACAGACATACATGTCTGGAAGGAGAAGACAAAGAAAAACAAAAAGGAAGGATGATTTTTTAAAACACCAGCTTTTGACATCGTAAAAATACATCAGAAAATGAGCCCTTCCTGAAACAATGCACAATTAGAACTGAAACTATCACACCAAATGTGGAGGAAAAGGCTATCAATAGTAAAAAATGTATTGCACTCCCATGAGAAATGCAGCCAAAACTTCATTTGCTAATTCCATCTCTTCATTTTGCAAAATGGTAACTGTGGCAACTGAAATACACTAGAAAGGTCTACACCTCTGTATGCACCTCCATTTGTTGCAGGTTGTTTATTTGTCACGCTTTTTCATGTAGGCCTGTGAGCAGTTAGATTGAACAAAGCTTCCCTCCGAGCCCGTCCTTCTTCCTATTTCTTTTTTTCTCTCGGTTTGGCAGGTGCCTAGATTTTTATCTTTGCACAGGACAATGCAACGGCAGACGATCTGGTAAAAGCAGCAGTGAGAACAAAATCCCACATACAACTGTAACGTAAAAAAAAACATGAAGCGAACAGTAATTCACTTAATCCTATTCTTACTGTTAAATCATAGCTAATTATAAAATAAGAAGAAAGTACATACATTTTAGTGAACGGGGTTGGTTCATAAATGGGGATTGGGACTGGACAGGATTCCTTATTTTATTTTGGCGTGGTTTTTGTCTTTTTGCCCAAGTAAACTCTTACTTTTTAAGCTTCATTAGACTCTTGGGGGTTTGAAGAAGCTACTGTTCTGACAGAGCTTACATGTTGAGGTTGTTCTTTATGTTAATCACTTACAGTTAATAATTCTGTGATGGCTTTTTTTCTAAACTGACTTGGAAACCACCACAACAGCAATAATAATAAAATAGAGATCTGAGATCTCTCTGAGTTGTGAGATTCAGGTTCAACTGGTTTTCTAGCATAATGATTGGGGAAATGTTTCTGTGAGCTGTTAGCTCTGAGAGTGTAACAACCCCCCTCCAAAATCAGTGGCTAAAAATAACCATGAATTATTCCTGACAAGTCAATACCTCTGTTGGGTGGATCCCCTCATCTGGGCTCACTCATGTTCCCGTGGTCAGCTGCAGGGTTGGCTGGGGCCGGCTGGCCTAGGATGGTCATGGCTGGGATGAGTCAGCTTGGCTCCTTGTGGTCCCTCGTCTCCTAGCAGTCCACCCCGGCTTTGTCATGTGGCAGTGGCAGGGTGCAGTGGAAGCTGGAAGGTCTCTTGAGGCCTAGAGTCTGGACTGGAACATATTCTCTTCGATCTCCCTCTATGGATGAGAGCAAGTCCAAATTCAAGAGGAGGGGAAATTGGTCATTGCCTCTTGGTGGGGGAGCTACAAACTCCCCTTGGATGCAAAAGGGAAAGAATCAGGGCCATGTTGGCATCCGTGTCCCACAGAGAACTTGAGTATGCTCAGCTCACATGGTAAACACCTTATTTGTGGCGGGGGGGCAGTAATATAAAAATAAACATTATGTGAGAAAGAAGTTCCCATACCCGATTTAGAAACAATCCGGTTTATTAAAATAGAAGCATCGCCCCTCCATCCTTTTTCAATTTTCTCATTTCGACCATTTGTTGATTTTTCCACTCAATGTAAAGAGATACACTTTCATATTAACTTACTTTTTTGTTTTGATTCTACTTGAATTATTTTTGGGTTTGTTCATATATAACTGTGGAGTCTAAGTTTTTGATATCATGGGAATATTTTCTATTCTTTTGAGTTAGTTTTAGGTATCTTAAAGTTAACTGCTACCCATGGTTGAATACTTTAAATTACTGCGTGAAAGGGGAAAATATGATCCCATTATGCACTTCTTTAAGAAATACTGGGTGAGTGATGCCTCCCGGGTGTGAGCAGCTGGGCTAAGGGCTGAGGATACAGTGGAGAGCAAGACAAGATCCCTGTTCTCATGGAGCTTACATTTGACTGGCTGACCAACAAGAAGTGAGCAGACCATGAGTGACTTTGGTGGGGGTGCAGGGATGAGGCAGGGAGTTGGAGAGTTTTGGCTCAACAGAGTCAGTGTCACCTGCATTTACAGGAGCATGGAGGAGGAAAAAGGGAAGTGGAGACTCTCTTAAGGAAAAGAAGTCACCCAAGCAAAGGACCAGTGGAGAAAGGTTCAGGGTAGAGCAGACCTTGATGAAGCCTTAAGATACCTGCATAGAGTGTTCTAGGGGGAGAGGCCCATTGTAGCAGGAACCGCCACTGCTCTGCCGGTGGCCACTGAGAATCGCCTGCCTGCGGTGTGCCTTCCTCCTAGAAGCAGCACCTGTATCTCTAGGGGGGCTGCCCTCAGGCTGCTGGAGTTCACTCTGACCCGAGTCCCAAGAGTTGGAAGTTCTGGTAAAGTACGTCCTTTGGGTGGGGCCTGCCAGTCCCTGAGGGGTGCAGGGGTGTGGTTCCCCAGCTCCCTCGCCCTGACCACAGCACCTCCCCAGACCCCTGCTGCAGAACTGGGCTGGAGTTGTCCTCATTGGAGCTTTGCTTGATTTCTCACTCTTGTTTGTTTTTTCCTCCCTTCCTAGTGCCACTTCCTCACTCTCCTACTGGTTTTTCCTGGACCACTTGCTAATAAATGGCTCTCACGTGGATTCTTGTCTCTGGAGATGATTCTTTTTTTTTTTTAAGATTTTACTTATCTATTTTTAGAGAGAGGGGAAGAGAAGGAGAAAGAGGGAGAGAAACATCAATACATAGTTACCTCTCACACGCCCCCCTACTGGGGACCTGGCCTGCAACCCAGGCATGTGCCCTGACTGGGAATCAATCCCGTGACCCTTTGGTTAGCAGGCCCGCGCTCAATCCACTGAGCCACACCAGCCAGGTCTGGAGATGACTCTGAGATACCCAATCCTAGCAGCAGTTACACTGGAGCACAGCAAACGAAAGAGGCACAAGATCATGTTCCAGAGAGAGACAAATTAGGCAAGGTGTTGCAGCTGCAGTACAAGCAAGGGAATGGCATAACTATTTTTTTTAAGGTCACTCTGTTTGCCAGAGTGATGATGGCTGGAGAGAGAATTGGTTGGAGGAGGGTAAGAGTAAAACCTCAAATTAAATCCTCAGCCAGTCATCCCCTCTGTGCTGACATCTCTACCAATTTTTTTATTATCCTTTCAACTGGGGTAAAATGATCTACCCTTTGGTGATGCCTCAAAGATGGTATGAGGATGAAAAGATGATTTGCATAAACTTCTTAGAGTTCTCTGGAAAAGAAGTATCCAATAAAAGCCACTATTATTATTGATTAAACATAAAAATAGCAATGCAAGCTCATAACCAGCCTCTGGAGAGTTTTCTTACATTAATGAGAAAATTAAGTGTTATATTAAAGACTAAAGCAACTATATAGGTTTCTCTTTTGTCCCTGTTCTTTTGCTTCTTTGGTGGTGTGTCAAAGCAAAATAATTGATGCAAATGTTTGTGTTCCATCCCAAGCTGGTTCACCCTGGAGAGCAGATGAGGGTCTTTTTAGAAAGGGCAGCGGCAAAAGCAACGATCTGTGTTTTTTTTTCTTTTGAGGGGCAGGGAAAAATTATTTCGAAATTAGAATACATAATTTATGGTTTTGTAGATTCCCTTACATTCCTCTTATCTGTCTCAATTTAAACTTTTTGTGCTATAAACATTTTATTAAAATATTTTTCTGTTAAAAAAAATCAACCTATTGTATCAATGCACGTAAAGCTGTTGTTTAAAAATATTGGCTCGTGCTCTAGATACACACACGCACAATCTCCATACAGAGAAAATGAGTTTGTGCTTCTCTGTGTGCGCGCTGTGCACTCGCATGCACGCTTGGTGGACTTTCTCTGCTCTCTGAAAGCTTCTTGCATCCCGGTGTTCAGAACGTGACAGATGGATCAGCAGTGGCTGAGAAGCAGTTACACGTATCTGGCCAGCATGGCTTTGATTGTTGGGTCATCAGCCAGCCACACACCAGAACTATCATTTTAGGAGACTGGAAAAGAACTGTTCAATGTCAAAGGGAAGAGAGAAATGCAGGGAATGAAACAGACATTCTGAGTGTGTGCAGGGGGTGGAGAGGAGTGAGGAGGGCAAATTGGGAGGTGCAGTGTCAGGTCTACTTAGCAAGTTCCCCTGTCCTCTCCGACCTCCCATTCCTCCCCATAGAAACACCATTGTTATGTCTTGTGAAAATGCTTTCAACAAGGCCCCAGTGTGGTTGAAGCTTCAGCCAACTTGAGTTCACACAAGGACTCCCCAAAAAGCAGTGCATTCTGGCATTCAGATTCAATTGTTATTGTACCTGAGTTTTCGTAATAAAAATCTCACAGCTGAAATAAATATCTGATGGACAATGGCCTTAGGGTTGTATGTTCATATCGGCAAATAACCCTGTAAGTACTTCTTATCTCAGAGGGGTTTTTTTAAACCACATAGCAGGTGTAACCTCAAATGCAGTAAAAAATGACTGATGTACTTGACTGTCAGAAGAATAAATATTTAGGCTCAGCACCTGAAAAGATTACATACCTCAGTAAGACCATCAAATCAAAGAGGTCTGTAGGAAAACGTGGAAGTGTTTGCTTTTGTACTTCTGTCAACACCATTCTGGTACTTTGCTGTATGTGCTTTAAAATGCACTCTGCTTGACAAAAGATGTCAAAATTTGCCCAGTCGAGTGCAGTCTAGAGTCTCCTATGATGAGGATACTCTGTTAATTCTTCTTTTTTTTCCAGGAAGATCCCCAGATTGAATTAAGTTGACTCTTCAATTCTTCTTTTCTTTTTTCTTTTCTTTTCTTTTCTTTTTTTTCTTTTCTTTTCTTTTCTTTTCTTTTCTTTTCTTTTCTTTTCTTTTCTTTTCTTTCCTTTTCTTCTTTCTCTCTCTCCCCCCCACCCACCGCCCCATCTCTCTCCTTGTCTCAGAAGAAAGAGCATTACAGGTCTGTGTTATTTGGCTAGACCTTTGACATCTCTTAGTGTCTCATCCATTGGCCCCTTGAAGATGGTTTCAAGGGTTGGCTTTGAAAAATGGTAGAAAGATCGACAGAGGTACATGCAGTATTGCTAACAGTTGTTGCCCATGTAGATTTAGCTATCTCTGAGACCCAGTTCTCAGCTGCCTCTGCCTCATCCTCCCTGGCCCCCATCCTCCCCAGTGTCTCCTCTGTGATATGAGCTCCCACGTGGCTCACCTCAACTGACTGTAAGCATTCTTACACTGACTTTTGAGACCTGCTTCTTCTGTTCAATTTTTAGGTTTTTTAAAAAATGACAAAATATAAGATTTCCCCTGTAAAAAACTAGGGCCTAGAACATAGTAAGTGCTTAATAAATATGCATTGAATGAATGAAGGAATTAAAGATAGGCAGGAAATATAATACAGTGGAAGAAAATTAAGAACCAGTTATAAACCCACTCCCCAGAGATGAACAGTGACACCACATTTTGGCTATATGCTTCTAGATATTTCCTGCAATTCTAAAAACAAAAATTAGATTATTTTGTATTTTTTGTTTTGTTACATGCTTGCCACCTCCCTCAAGATGAGCATTCTTCCATGATAGTACATAGTCTTATGTATTACACTTTTAATGGATATACAATAATCCATTTCATAGAATATTACAATGAATTGTTTACCTAAGTTCCCATTGTTTGACATTGAGGTCGCTTCTAATTTTTTTGCTTTTGTAAGCAACGCTGTATTAAGCATCTTTCATGTTATTCTTCAATATTGGCATGCAATTTTAATGAGTTCTTTAGGATAAATTCCCAGAAATGAAGTATGTTTGGGCTAAAGGATCTGCACATTTTCATATCTATTGACAAGTCATCCCGGGAAGTATTTCTTTGCCTGAGCCCTGAGGCTGATCTGTTTCCAACTGGAACTCTGAATTATAACATCCGTCAGAGTCTGCGTCCCTCAGGACCAATGACTTGTACAGCAGATGATCAGTATGTAATTATTGAATCAAGTGATTTGAAGATCTTTTCCCATGGCCTCAATTCTGGCTCCCTCATAAACTGATTCCCTAGTATAGCTAAGAAACAGATAAGCAGAAAACCAGGGAATAACCCTATGTTCTCTCTAAAATCTCAACTCCAGCTCAACTAATTAATCCAGGCCAGGGGTCAGCAAACTACAGTCTACATCCAGCCTATATTTGTATATTTGTAAATGCTTGAAAAGAATCAGAAGAAGAATAACATTTCTTGAATCATATGAAATTTCAGTGTGCGTAAATAAAGTTTTATTGGAATAGAGCTAGACTCGTTTATTTACACGCTGTCTATGGCTGCTTTAGTGCTGAAACAGCAGAGCTAAGTAATTTTGACAGAGACCATACGGCTTGTAAAGGCTGTAATTTTTACTACTTGGCCCTGTACAGAAAAAAGTTTGCTGGACCCCCATCTAGACATTAGCCAATCCCAGCTGAATAATGAAAACCCTAGAAAAATGAAATTTGCAATGGTGCTGTCATGACATTGGCACTCTTAGCCAAAATTACCAGCACTTCCTGTGCCTATGGGTGACATCTCACCATCTTTCTATTGTCTCGGCTCTGACCCCAGCATTCCATAGGTTAGAAAACCTACCACCTTAAACCCTGGCTCCACCATGCACTCAGACAAGGGGTTGTCACGGTGAGTATTGATGATTTCCCAAGTTCACAGTTTTAGCATCACTGATACCAAGTCCTGAGGGCATGCTTTGGCTAGTGTGGCTGACGATGAAGTATGGCTCCCTTATTAACTTGTCAGAGTGCGGTGCAGCTGCATCATTTGCTCACCCATTTGCTTAACTTAAATAAAGGTTGGTGGTTAGGCTTCTGTTGCATTGTGCTCTCCTGCTCATTATCAGTGTATTTGTTTTAGAGACAATTAGCCACCTGGTTCATTTTCCCATTGAAGTCAGGTCATCATGAGTTACATCTGCTTTCAGGCCTCCTCAAGTCCAAGACATAATAAAAAGATGATGGCTATGATTATAAAAAGCTTGTGGGGTTGGGCATCCGTGGCACAGAGCATAGAATTCCCAAGGAGGATTGAGTTGTACCATTGCAGTCACAGAAGCTCCTCTCTGCCAGTCACAAAAGAAGGATGTGAACAGAGAACTCCTGTGCAGAGCCAGAGGTCCTTTAGCACATGGAGAGAGGTCTGTATCTGCAAAGGTAGACACTAATAATGGCAAAGCGGAGTGAGACAGATTCCTCCCTGGGGCACTGTGCTGATACAACAAAAAAGTGACAAGTAAGCACGTCTTCGAGCTTGCAAAATTTGCATAAAACTGAAATTGTTCAGACCTGTGGGTGTTGCCTTTTTAAAAAATGTGCCCAATAATGTGACATAATAGTATGCAGAATACACATTTGCTTTTATAATCCCATATGTTCTGGCAAAACTTAGCATTTTGGAGGTAAGATTTTATTATGTGAGGTCCTTACTGAATCACATTGATGATGGAGACATGTTTGCAGCTTTCTGAATTTGGGGAGTTGAGGGTCTGTGTGAAGCAGCTTGGTCACATGGGATGCTGTGTTCCGAGGTTGTTCTTTGACTATAGAGGGGAGATCAGATTTACAAGGCTTAGTGTAATTAATTAAGTTTGTATAATTGCTGTGAAGGGCCTGGAACTGGATTCTGTAGAGAGTGAGCATTAAACAGTTCACTCTGGCTGCCTTAATACTAGTCAAGTGAAGGCTGAAGTGAGGATCAGTGTTGGGCAAAATTAAGCATCTGTTTAAGTTCCATGTGACAGACCGACAGGACACACTTTGAAAACCTTTTATGCTGTGCCCCAAGGTGGAAGGTAACAAGAGAGTGTATGCTTCAGACAGAAAATTAGCAAGTTGTGTTTAGGCACCAAAAGAAGGTTCGCTTTACATAAAAACTTACACCATCCACACAAGTCTACAGATTATGGTGCTCTTTGCAAAGGCATGTGGGCTATTTACAACATATCGTCCAAGTTGATTTAGAAAAGACGATGTAAGCAGAAAGCCAACTTGGTGCTCTGAATCTGGGTTTCCCAAAGAGAACCCTGGCAGAGTATGGGTTCCATGGAATAGGTTGAGAATGAGATTCTGTGGTCTCTTAATTTTAGGAAAGAGGGTACTCTGCTAAGTTACCTCAGCTAACTTTAAAGTTTATATAGGACTGCTGGGAGCTTTTCATATGCTAATGATCTTTGTGAAATTCGCATTTCCCAAATTTATGAGATCACAGAACCCCCTTTTCCTGAATGTCTGTGAAGAATATTGTTCTGACAAAGTGTCGTTGAGAAACATGGCCCCGAAGTGTTTGCTATAACTTGGGGCTTTCTTAAACAACCCAAAGCAAGTCAACAGTTAGGGGTGGAGGGCCTACAACATCGAACAGGCAGCTGCCAGCTGTTTCCGTTCACCTGCTTATTGATCTTCTTTCGATCTTATCAGGGCTTGGTCCTTTCTTACCACAGGTCTGATGTCTGAGTGTGAATGGTCCCACCTTAATTTTTTTTTAAACAATTGGGAGCTCTAGGCTATGCCTTGAAATATTAAGAAATAATTTAGCTAACTCGAATCAAGAAGCAAGCCCACAACTTTTGGTCCCCTGTATGAAATTCATTAGTCTGAAGATAAATTGTGTAGCACCAAGCATGGACCAGTGAGCATGACTGGCGGATCGCCTTAACTTCCTAATGTGGGAGAAGGGAATCCAGCCTGACTGTGCATTGCCGTTGATGGCATGTGAGTCTCACCATCTGAAAATGTTTGCCAGTTACGTAATAGAGTGTGGAACATACATAATATGTATTAAGTGAGAACGCGGGACCACGGAGGTTACTATTTTACGCGCATTGATTAATAATACTGGGATTTTAGAGAAAGGAGTCTTGGGACAGCAGCTCCATTCAAATTCATTTCCGTTGTCTGGATCTACTTTTGTTGTGCTTTTCTGCAGACTTTCACAAGGCTGTTGTGAACTTAATCCTGTTTAGCAATTATGATTTACTTCAATTGGCTCCACTCATTAAGCTGTTTAAACTTAGATTTAAAGAATATCCACTTTGTTCCTTTATACAACTTTGGGGGGGGGGAGTAAAACATTTAAAATGGGTTTCTTGGCAGAGACCAATTGACATAAGACACGAAAGCTTACTGTACCTCTAACACATACATTTTTTTCCTTCTTTAAAAAGGACTTCGAGTGAGAAATACAATGTCAAGACTGTTTTTAAGCAAGAGAAAGAGTGACTCCTGATAAAAGCCAATTACAAACTGATATATGCTATTTATTTAGACTTGAGAAAAAGTATGTCTTGAAGAAAAATATATGTTTATATTATCACATCTCAGCAGCCTCAGGGTTTCAAACCTATTAAAAGCATCTAAGGAAAGACCAAAAGGATATCATTGATGGAAGCCTGATGATGCATGAAGGAAAGAGACAAAGCAGTGATTTTGTCCCCTCTGAAGGCATGCTATGGAAAGGCATGCACTTGAAGGTGCTGATTCTCAGATTGCTCAATGGGTGTAGCTTAGGATTCAGGGTCTGTGTGAGTACATGGCTCCCAGGTGACATGCTGTCTTTGAACCCTATTCTTCAAGGCTATCACCTTACACCCTGTCTGCCTCATCTCCTCAGGACATAATTAAATAACTTTGTGCATGTTGGTAATGGCCTTGGGAAGCATTTACGAATAACTTGAAGGAAACATAGTATAGTCATGAATTTCTCAGGTGTATATTTTAATCAAAATCAGAAAGTCTCAACATGTTAAACTCAGTAGACTACTGGTTACTGGGCAATATGCCCAGGATGATATTTGAGTTTGCATGTTAAGAAGTAAGGGGGAAACCCCCTAAAGTCTCCAAAAGTATTTGTATTGTGTATATGCTTGGGGAAACACAGGGAAAATAAGGCATTTTCATGAAAAGAAAACAAATATTTTTTTTCCTATGGCAAATGATATCATGAAATTCAGAACTTTACAACTGATTAAAATTCCCTTTTTGCTTTAGTTGCTGAGAGATTTACACTAAACCTGATATTCATTTAAATTTTTGGTATGTTAATTATCATCTTCCTGTTATACGATTTTTAGGTTTTTATTTGTATTGCACACTTGTATGGTGCTTTTAAAAAATTTAACAGACTTTACAAATACTTTGCTTATTTTAATATAGCTGGTATAGACCATTAAAAACCAAGAAATAATAGTTTTTGTTGCAGATGCTTCTGTATCACCTCTTTTATTTATTATCTGGAATCTCTAGACATAAACTCCTAAAATGCAGTATCTCTTTTGTAAAGACACCTTTGAAGCTAATTATTATTATTACCCTTGACCTATCCTCCTTACTTCCAGCCTGATTTTTCTTCTTTTTGTCTAGACTATCAGATTTTAAAGGGATGATCAAATCAAGGAAATGCCATTTCTTCTCCCCTTGTAGTTCTCTGGAAACTTCCATCTCCCATTGCTATGGTCAGAGTGTGTCCCTCCAAATTTCACATGAGAAACCCTATCCCCAAGGCGATGGTATTTGGAAGTGGTCCTCTGAGAGGATTAGGTCATCAGGTTGGAGCTCTCATGAATGGGATTAGTGCCCTTATAAAACAGGCTCCAGAAATGTCTTCCTCCCCTTCCATCATGTGAGGACACAAGAAGTCTGCAACCAGAAATAGGGCCCTCATCCAGCCATGCTGGCTGGCATCCTGATCTCAGACTCCTAGCCTCCAGAATTCAGGAAAATAAATATTTATTTATAAGCAACTCAGTCTGTAGTATTTTGTTGTAGCATCCTGAATGGACTGAAGCACCCACAGGAGGTCTAGCAGTGAAGCAGTCACTGGGTGGAACTTCAGGGCCCATGGGGAAGTCACTGGTGGACTCCTGCCCATCACTCTCATCCCAGACAAGCATGAAAATGCCCAGCTCTAGCAAAGGTGGCCTTCTCCCTCAGCGTCCACCTAAACTTCATAAAAAGGAGAGGGCAACGTGAAGGAGGCTGGAATTGGATCACAAGAACTCGGCAAGAGGAAAACCAATGGCAATGACTAATAAGCAAATGAGATTCAAAATACCAGGTGTTTTAAAGGGAGACCCTCAGAGAATGGGTGCGTGGTTCAATTCAGCATTGAATATTCCATTATAAAAGAGCTATTTAAAAAATAGACAAAGGTTAAGGAATAGAAAAGAAATTAAAAGAATGTCTAAACTATTGAATGGCTTGTTGTTTGTCCTCAATAAACATCAATTACATGTCTTTTCTTTATTTTCTTATTCCTTTGAAATAAGGATTATCAGAAATCCACTGACCTTCAAGAACAGATCTGAGTGGGTGTGTTGGAATCCCCTCATGATAATAGTATGATTCTTTGAGTTTCTTGACATATTTGTCATCTTGACCTTGAAGCCACTCTCACAGCAGTCCTGTGCATTGAGTTTGAGCTTAACACATTGCATACTGCATAGAAATCTCTAAGACATATGCCAGGGACCACACATTTTGGGGCAAACTGCACATTATTTAAATCATCATAACTACAGATCATCTCCGGAATTGTCAAAACAGTCATCTGCATCTTCGATCTCACTAGGAAAATCTGATAAATTCTTGTTAAATACTTCTGGAAGTGTATCAGTTTCGTTGATTTCCTTCCTTTTTCTGAGAGGGGGCATTTCTAAAAGCACCAGGAACTTGAAGACAAAGACTATTCAAATGACCAAAATACAATGTAACTGCAATGCTTTATGGGTTTGTGCAATTATATAGTTTTTTGTAGATTGACCTGCATGGTTTCCACCAATGAGATCGCTTCATTCAACGTGGACAAGACAGTGTGTTGACATCTAAGGTCCATAACAGATGGAGCGTGAAAAGTGAGAAAACTTGTGAGTGGTCCTTATCAGATGGCGCACGAAACACGCGAAAACTCGAGCGGTACGCAATGTGTTAAGATCCTTTCCTTTTTTACCTACTCGTTCATTTCTCAGTTGAAGGTTTGCTTCCTGGTCAGATGTCCTACTGTGGCTCCTCCCCATTAAATTCCCACAGCAACCACTCCCAGAAGACAGAATCCTGCACAGGAGTTGACATTATCTCACTTCCCCACCACACCGCCCCCAGCACTATTTCTTTTCCTGTCAAGAGTCTTGAGTCATTTTAGGAAGTAGCTAGGAATAGGAATTATAAAGCAATGTGGAGGGTTGTGTTCAGGCAGCAAAGGTTTTAAGAGGTTAAGTTGCAGACTTTAAAACTACGTTCCCTATGTTTGTATTCCATTTAACCTTATACAAACCGTTTCACCTCCCAAACCTTAGTCTCTTAATCTACTACTAAGGGTGGCCTCCTCACAAAGCTGTGAGGAGGAATAAGAGAGTATGTAAAACACTTAGCACAGTCCTTTGAGCATGGTAAGTTCTAAATGCATTTTTGTTGCTATTGTGTTCATTGACACTAGGGAGTGAGAGGGGAATAGAAGACCTGGTTGCTGTCCTGAACAGATGTCGAGCCTTCAGTCACTCATAGGCGTGTACAACGCATACATTCACACAATGACTAGGAAGCATTGCAAAACAATGTGTTGGAATGGAAGGCTAAGGAATAGAAAGCTGAGGAAACCAGTGTGTTTTTTTAAAAAAGAGTATGGAATGGCATAAGAAAGAGAACTTAGTTGCAAAATTGGAACTTGAGCAGACCTCTAAATGACAAGGAAAGTTCAGTAGGTAGACAGAGAAGGAAAATCATTCTGGTAAAAAGGCAGGTGGAAATAAGCAAGGTAGGGGACCCAAGAAACTAGGCCAGAAGAACCAGATGGCTTGTGCTGGGGAATGTTTCATGGCTCACACATAGGAGATGCTCAAATCCACTTGTGGATGAAGGAAGAAAGATGTTTTCAGATGTGCTAAATGAGGGAGGGACTTGAGTATAAGATGCAGTGTTTGAGCCCAACGTATAACAAATTGCATGATGAGAAAGTCATGTTTTAAGACTATTATTCTGAAGTGGTCCTCATGATAAACTGAGGAAAAAAGAACCTGGAAGCTGAGAGATCAGTTATGAGGCTCTGGTGGTAACACAGATTTTAAAATCTGAACCTCTTTTGGGATCTGGCAGCAGGAATCGCTAGAGGAAGGAACATGAATAAGACAAATGAAAATAGCTCTTTCCCCAATCACTTTCTATCCCCTTATCCTGTTTTATTGCCTCCCAGACACTTCCACAGTGTGCACATCCTCTGTTGATTTACGCATCATGTCCGTCTCTTCCTCCGGAATGTAAGCGCTGGAGAGCAGAGACCTTACTGCTCCTAGAATATGGCCTGACATACAAGCTCTGTCAAAACGATACAGGGCAGGAAGGACTTTTAAGCTTTATGTTGTCACAGGACTACAAGTTGGGACATGCTGATTTGGGAAGAAACGATGACATTATCCGGGCACCTACTTATCCTTTCGATTATAACACTTGTTGAGTGCTGATGTGGGAGCCACGTAGACTGGTTGTAAAGCATTGCCTCTGACATTGGATGGCCTGGGTTTGAGTCCCAGGCCCCACCACTTTTTACCTGTGAAGGGACTTCGGGCAAGTTACTCTCTGAGTTTGAAATTTCTCATCTATACAATGGGGATAATAATAAAGCCAGCCTCACAGGATTGATGTGAACACTAACTGATATATGTATGGTAAGCTCATAGTGCAGTGCTTGGCATTACTGTGGGCTCAATAATAGCAACTCTCGTTGCTACCATGTGCCAGGCATCGTGCTACTGTATTGAGATGGCAGTGAGACAAGGCAATGGAAATATTCTAGAAGTCATCAGATATGTAGGCCTGGTATTTAACGGGGTGTCAGAGCAAAGTTGCTTTTATTTCATTACCTGTTCATGTGGGTTGCTAGTGCTGACCACATAACAGTGGAAGGAAGCAGTCTCCAAAGCTATTTCAGATAGATTTTCTGCAAGGGACTCACAATAACAAAGGAAATTACTATCAAGAAATGAGACCTGGAATCTAGTTCTTCAAGAAGGAGTAATGAAACAAGTTAGGAACTGCATTTCCTTTTTTCAAAATAATGCTTGAAAATGGATGGTAAGATAACTTCAAAGTCAGTAGATTATTGATGTTTTCTTGTTTGTGAAATATTTGGGTACTGTGTTATGGGTAGCTCTGCTAGGCAGCAGGAAAAACTAAATAACAAGGATCCAGGCGTCTGGCAGAATAACCAAAACAAAAGCTTGATGATAACCCAGGATACTTTTTTACTATCAAAAATATTTTTAAAGTATTTCTGATATCAGAAGGAAAAAAAAGGGTGTTTCACTGTCTCTGGCATTTCTCGGTTAGTGTCTTACTAATAGTTTATTTTTAAAGAGTAAACTTTAATGTGCAGGGAATAAATTGACTGGAACCATTAACTGAAAAGGAATGTGGGGATAATTTTAGTCTTGTTATTGTGCAGATCGTGAAACCCAGAGATGGAAAGGGATTTCCTCAGGGCTACATAGCCTCTGGGTGGCAAAGCTGGGACTAAAACCCGAGTCTTCTGATTCCTAACCCAGATCCCTTCTCCTTCACCAGGTTGGCGGCCTGTTGAAAAGGGAAAAATGTCCAAAAGGAGACACATTAAAATAATAGGGCAACCGACCACCAGCCATCAGACTTCCTTGATGATCCCTGTGATTTGCATTTATCCAGGCTGGTCGTGTTCATTTAAGACTCAGTATAGCTACTGACATCTCCTAGGACACTAGACCCAACGTGGATTCCTTATTTTGGCAAACGGTACCATCTATTAGCCTCTTGGTTAAGTGGAACCTGAGCATCATAATGATTTCTTTCTCTTCCTCTTCCCAGAGCTAACTGTTCAGTAAACCTCGTTGTCCTCTCTTCCACTGTACTCCTTGAACCCTTCCACGTCTCTGCCTCTCCGCTCTGTCCACCCCAGAGAAAGCCACCATCACTGCTCACTGGCAATGTTGCTGGAGCCTGTAATGAGTCTGCCTGTTCCTCTCTTTGTCTCCTCTCACCTTCCTGCTCGGTCTGTTCTTCACGTGTGGAAGGAGTGATCGCTCTAAAATAAAATCTGGTTATGTTATGGTCCTGTTTATTATTCATCTGTGGTTCCCATTGCCCTCAACATAAAATCCAAGCTCCCTTCACTTGAAATACAAAATGCTGCAGAAACCAGCCCCTGATTATCTTCCCAGCCTCATTTATTCCTTTATTTTCTCTTCAAACCCCCTTCTCCCTATTAAATTTTGATTTCTTCAGATGTTTCTTGCTCTCTCATATATCTGGGCCTTCACAGGTACTCTCCTCTCTACCTTGAATACTTTTCTTTTATATTTTTGCCCGGTTAATTTCTAATCATCCTTTAGATCTTTGCTTACATATCACTTCTTCAAAACAATTCTCCCTGACCACCCAGCCCTCTGCCTGTCTGGGTAGACTCATTCTCTTCTCGAAGGGTAAGATATGTGTCCCCATTATAACACTCATCATATCTTATTGTATTAATAACCTTCTGTCTTTTGTTCTCCCTCATTAGCTCTATGTGAGATGGAAATCATATCCAATTTCCGCATAGAATCCTCACTACTTATTGTAGTTCTTGACTAGTGAATGAATGAATGACTAAAAGGAGCTTTTTTTTAATTTCTAAAATTACTTGTGGGATTAAGAAAGATTGACTTGAGTGTCAAGGTTGGGTGAGGAATGGTTCGGAAAGAAATATTCCAGCTTGGAGTTGGAGAGGAGGTGGAGCATTATTTATTCCTCTAGTCCTTGGGATTTAATAGAGAATAGGGTTAGGGACAAAAGAAGATGGGATGCTGGGTTAAGAATTGACTCTGAAATCAATGCAAGTTTTCCTATCAGAGACTCTGTATCTTACACTAATAATTTTTGTTTACTTTTGTGTATGACTAAAATTTTCCATAATAAAAAATCTTAAAAATGTGTTCCTATGCCTAGAATTTCAGGGAATTGGAGAGGCAATAATTTGGTCAAGGGTAAATGCTTATTTAATCAGGAAATGGATACTAGCAA